>PVHP010001245.1:0-110996 GCA_004024765.1 Zapus hudsonius | reverse complement strand
CACACACACACACACACACACACACACACACACACACACACACACACACATATATATATATATATATATACATATATATATATATATGATATATCAAAAGAGTCCTAGAAAACCTCTAACAGAGATTAACATCTGCCCCCTGTACCCTGGGGTTGCAAAGCATTGGTGAATCTCAGCAAAAGTAGTGAAGGTGTGAGATCATTTCTCATAAGTGAAGGACAAAGGCTCTAATTCACTAAAACTATATCCCTAGAACATTGCCCTTCCTAAAACAGCACATGGCTTAAGATGTTAGTATTCCACAGGGTGTATCACAGCTCTGGGCTGACTGAAGAGTATGATAAAGTCATCAACAAATAAGGTCATTTATACAAAGGCATATTTATCCTCTGGATTTTCTTTAGGAGGCATACTTCTACTTGCCTGTGATATCCTGTGTCAATATGATGTATTGGCTAAATTATTTTCTGTTTAATTCTAGGAAACCACATGACTCTCCTTTCTTGACCTTGATATGTATCACATCACTAGAATTATGATCACTCCAGTTTCAAAAGTCCTGATTAAGGTCAATGTTCTGCTTTTCTACTGGTGGGTTTTCTTGCTGCCTTTTGACCATCATTGCTGGTGTGAGTTTTACAGAATGTTGATTTAGCCTGTACTTTTTAAAAAATGTATAACCAAAGACAGAACAATGTGTAATTTGGTTGCAAATTCACCCATGTGTGTTTTTAAAACATGTTTGTTTTATGATAGGCATAAAATATAAGTAGCTACTTTTTACAGAATAATTTCTCACATAATAATTATCAACTTAATTCACCCACTAAATGACCAGTTGTTCATTCTTATGCAATGAGCACTATGTAAGCAAATCCTGAAGTCACAGAGCTGCATGCTGAGAGCAAGAAAACTACCAACTCTTTATAAATAGTGTTTCTGAAAGCATTATGTTTGATGTTAACATGATTATCAATAAAAATGTCCTTTATTAGTAATTGTTCTTGTAATTTAGCATCCAAATGAAACAGACTTAAAAATGAAAGATAGCTATAGTACACAGTTATCTCCAAGACATCTGATCAATCAGAATTTATTCCAAAAATGTAAAACCAACTGGTTCATCACCAAGTTCATGCAATTACTACTGTGGCACATTGGTTCGATGTACCTGTATGCTTTAATGCTTTCCGTTAAAGCACCAGACAGCCTATGTGGTATCAAATGAATGTGTTTGGAGTAGATACTGCTTTGATAGAGGGATGGAGTATATAGTCCACAGGGGAACAGGAACTGTAGCTTAGAGAAGAATCAATTATGAGAGGGGTGCTCTATTTTAATTTGGTGACAGAGCAAATAGTATATAAACATTTCCACAGCAATACATGTAAAAAGCTGAAACACAAAACATTCTCTAGATTGCATGACTATATTTTCAAGAAAAGGTAAAAAAAAATCTCAACCCTCACAATATATTAGAAAAAAAAAAACTTCAAGAGGTTTTGTGTGTGCTTGCTTGTCTCGGTGATTTTTTTTTTTTTAATCCTCGGATCCAAAATACTTGTATTTTTAGAAGTATAAAGTTGAGACTTTGCACTCAGACTTTGCTTGAGACGGAAGTATAATGGAGAGCCTTACAGGAAAAAATATCATTTTGTATAATGTAAAAAAATTGAAGTGTGGGTATGAGATGGTAAGAGTGCCTTCCTGAAGCTCACCTTTAAAGCCAGCACTTGGGAGGCAGAGGTAGGAGGGTGGTTGTGAGTTTGAGGCCAGTCTCAGACTATAGAATTGAGTGAGTGCCTACCTTGAAAAATCAAAACAAAACAGACAAACAAAAAGAGGGCCTGGTTCACTCTGAGTTCAATTCTCCAATACTTGTAGGATCAACTATGTATGACCATGCATGCAAGTAGACCCAGTCCTGCAGGAAGCTGAGACTTAGGATTTGCTGGGGTTTTCTAGTCAGCCAGTCTGACTGAAGAAAGCTACACCCATGGGTTTAATGAAAGACTCTATCTAAAGTAAAAGCAAAGATGCATAAGAGAACATTCAATATTCTCCTCTGGACTCCACATGTGTGGTCATTGTCACACACTTCTGCACAAATGCATGCATGTACCACACATATGCAATTATCAGCTTCAATCAAACATGTATCTATAAGGGCAGAAGAGGTGCTAAGTGGTTAAACACATGCTTAATTTGGGTTCAAATCCCCAGTATCCAAATGAAGCCTGATGCACATAGTGGTGCATGCTCCTGGAGTTGGTTTGCAGTGGCTAGAGGATCTGGTGCACCCATTCCCTCTCTCTATCTCTTTCTCAGTCCTTGCAAATAAATAAATAAAATATATATTTTTTTTAAATTTAATATTTATTGTCCATAATGAGTTACATTATTTAGTGGGCAAACCATGCGTTGTTATCCCGACTTCCCCAATTCCCCCCCTCCCCATCACTGATCAGTTGTATATCCTCCTTCATGGGCTGTCTGTATTAGTCCTTGTGGCAAGGGATCCTGTATATCTTAGTACTCATCCCGAATATTTTCAATGTATATATAAAATAGTCAGTTCCAACAATATTTAGGCTTTTTGCCAAAGCAATCAATTACTGAAACCCATATTATAAACCATACTTAATCATATACTTAAAATGTCTTAAATCACACACTTAAAAAACAAATGTACTTTAACTTTCTCTAACAATGCATCCATCCTTGGGATATGTGAGACAAGGGAATACAGAAATTAGCATATATTATCTGCACTCTTTGATGTGGATTTTGAAAGGAAACATCTGTGGTATAAATAACAGCTCATATGAAAACTCAGACTGGCATTCTCAGTAATCACTATTCTGTATTTACCAAAATGTCAGCATTTGTTTTCTGCTTCCATTTCTAGTTATCTCTATAATCCTCCCTGTGAATTATGTGTTAAATTCAATCCCTAGAGACTGTTCAAGGGAATTAATATTGGCATATTGTCTTTGGTTTTGCATGTATCTATCTCAGTACATAAAGCATGTGTGCCCTGCAGGATGTATGTATGGATTATTAATAATGAATGCTAAGGCTCTAGCATGACCTAGGATTTCAGAATTGGTCTCTTATTACAATCACACATCAGAATTGAGAAATTTTCATAGGAAATCATAATGTCTGTGTATGTGGCCCATTTTGAATATGCAGATATCCCAGGCAGTGACTGAGACCTTGTCCTTTGTAGGACATTAAGAGTTGTTATGCAGTGGTTGTTTATTGTTTTATTTCCCTCCATGATTCCCAAGCTTTGTTTTCTGATAAAGTCACTCCCCCTCTTCCTCTTGGTCCTCCTTATCTTTGTTCTCCTCCTAATTTTCCCATTGTCTTTTTTTTCCTCCTTTCCTCCTCTTCCTCCTCCTCTTCTCTGACTCACTGGTAATTATTTTTGTGAGAAACATTCATAACCTTTATTTCAGGAAATCCTTAGCATTGCAGAGGAATAGACTAGGTCCAGTGAAACAATGAGACTATACTAAGATGACAGGTGGTAAGCACAGAAGTGAAATCCAAATCTCCTTCTAATCCCATTTTAATACGTGATGCAAATGTCTCAACTTCTCTCCCCAGGTAGAATTCTGGTTTCCGATTTCTAGAGCCATGGCCTGTTTAACCTAGTTCCTTGTCACACTTTCAATTCTAACATGTTCATCCTTGCCTATGTCTTATTTTCTGAGCATGGCACAATAAAAGGAAGGGTCTCAGCTACTCATTTTTATGTAACAATATTCTATCTCTTTTGATTAATTCCAAATTGTACTTTATGTTTCACTTATTGTCTTGTGGGGGAGCAGTGTCTCATTGTGGAGCCCAGATGGCAATGTAACCCAACCTGTCATCAAACTTGTGATCTTTTCTTTTTTAAAATATATAGCAGCTTGTGGAAGGAAGGGGTTTCTTTTGGCTTAAAGATTCAAGTGAAGCTGGTATAAGCCTGCCCCCAAACATGCGCTTCCTACAAGGTTTCAATTACAAAATTGCTATCAACTGAGAATCAAACATTCAGAACACATAAGTTTATAGGGGAACACCTGAATCAAACGACTACACATGGCAGGAACAGACAGTCAGAAATTGTTTCTTGTCACATCATCTGGGAGGAAGCAGTGACACTCTAGTACTACATCTCAAGGTCCAACCCCAGTGACACACCACCTTAAGCAGGACTCCACATTCCAAAGACCCCAACAGTTTGGAGTAAGTACAAGATTTAATCACAAATGTTTGAGGTTATTGGGAACATTTCACATTCAAAACACTAGAGTAATTCTCTGGAAATTAAATAAAAGTCTGTTTGCATAAAGACACATGTCTGAAGGTCCCCAGTTGTAATCACTGGTTTAGCTTTTAGGGAAGCCAAGATCAGCTTACAACTAATGATACATTCTAATTTGAAGATTATATTCTTGCAAATATTTGCAGAAAATTGCTTCATACTTCAAATACCCACGAGAATAAGTGAGTGAGAAAGAGATTGGTAAGAATAAAAAAAGGAAAGAAAATAAATTGATTATGTCAGGGGAAAGTGGAGAGAGGAATCACCTAGGCCTCTGAACAAAATAGTAACAACAGATAATTATGAACGAACTAAGGTAGACGCATGACATATAGCTTCTTTGGAGTCACAAATGAGGAATTTAAGTGTCAAAAATGTAAGTTGGAAGTACATATAACAGTTTACGAAGATTTGGCTTGTTCTTGAATGAACATACATAGTGAAGTAAGTGTTGCACTGTGTTTTCTCATTTATCATTATAACACGTACAGAGACACACAGATTGACTAATAAATGATAAGTCAGATCAGAATAATTCTCATCTTTAATGTGTTATATGCAAAAAATGATGACAACAGTAATATAGTCATTCAAGGCAGGAATAAATAACAGCTTTTTTTTGGTAAGGTATTATAGTCATCCAAGACATATTAAAGAAATGATTTTTAAAACTCATGAAAATTCATTAATCCCATGGTTCTGATAGAATTTAACCTCCTAATTATATATTATAGATTCATTTAAACATCCTTGATTCCCAGGGGAAAATGTATTATAGTATATCTAGCTATTTGAAACCTATTTATTGTAACACAATGCCTTTAGTTATTGTATTTTTAAAGCCATATTCATGCAATGTAATGATTTCATAGAGCTTTTTTGCAAAATGGAACACAAAGGAAAATCGTAATAAAATGAATTAAGGAGTTTTCTTTTTAGTCTTTTACCAAGTACGTTTTAAAGCACTAAAAGAACATTTGACAAATGACCCGCTGAGACTCTTGTATGTGGTTCTTCAAATATATGATAAAAGGTGAAGGTTTAATTCCCTAATAATAGATTAAATACTCAGCATCACATGTATTGTATTTAGTCTTTGTGCAATGAATAAAGTGGTGGAATAATGCCTTTTTATGGCAATTAAAAATAAAGTAATTCTTGCAATTATTCTGTAATAATGTATTGTTGCCATGTAGAGTGCAGAGCATAAAAAAGCATCTAGTAATTGCAGGGTTATTTATGACTGGAAAATTGTCTGGCAATTATACCAGAGGTAATAGTAACATGAAGTTTGGAGCTTAATTTTGCTTGATTTTGACATGTAAAATGTGGATATCTTTTCATTATAAACCCAAGCAACTTGCCACACAATTATATCACATGCTCCAAATAGAGGAAGAAATTGAGCACAATCAAATGAAGGACTGAAAAATTAAATACTTAAAAATGGTAATGCCAGTCACTTTAACTCATGTAACTTTAAAAGGAAAAAGCTTGGTTTAAATGGTAATATTTTATGGTTCTGCATGATAGTACTGAGTGTGTGTGTGTGTGTGTGTGTGTGTGTGTACGTATGTCCAGGTGATGTGAGTGAGTGGTCTTAAACAAAAGAGCCTCCTGTTATTAAAATGCAAGCTGACATTATTCTAGACAAAATTATTTCTAACAATTTAGCAGCCCAATATGTCTAAATGCTTTTACCAGCTTAAACAGTTACTTTCTGAGAATCAGACATGCTGCTTTTGGAAGACTTCTTTGAGAAGAGCAGGAAGAGACAAAGATTGGGTTACAGAATCCCAAGATAATGTAGGGTTTGATGGAACATGATGGTGATGCCAGAACTCTGGAGGCAAAAGGAGGAAGACTGCAATATGAGGCTAACCACTGAGAGACCCTGCCTCCAAAAAATAAATATAAGGCAAAACAGCCAATGCTTCACAATTCCTACATCATCACTTTCTGTCTTGACACACAAGAACCAATCTCGTCTTTCTATTAGTTGTGTTTAGGGCCCCCACTTCCACAGATGTTATAACCACTGAATGCATTTATTTACAGTGTTTTCAATAGAATTGTTGTATAGTACTGTGGCAGTTTTAACTTTTCACCTCATAGACTCAGTTGTTACATATTTTTTTCATTAAATGTTCCACTGAGTCCCTAGTAGGTAGACCCCCTGCTGTGAGTGAGGGAGGGGGAGGGCATGCCACTGTGGGCAGATTTCGGAGTCTAGTCCTAAGGTGTGTCTGTATGGGGATGGATTTTCATTCCAGCCCAAAGAGTGAAGAAAGCAGAAGATATAGAACTGAAAGACTATCACAGGAAAAATTCTTGCAATTATAAAGTTATAAGAACAGAGACTGGTTTTAGGTTCTCACACTGCTATTAAGGGCCATTAAGGGTGGATCAACTGCTTTCATTGAAACTATGGAAAAGATGTCTGAGGATGAAGTTCACCCAGGAAAAGCTCAATAGAAATACAAATTATTTTGAAGAAGGTGACTTGAAGAAGAGACCTTCTCGTGAAGGTCTTGATATATTTCTGACTTGAATTGACACATTGGCTGTTTCACTGAATGGCTGGTATTGATTTTGGAAGCATGAGAAAGGCATGGAAGTAGGTCATGAATTGCACATGATTCCAGAATCCACTGCAGAGATGCAGCATTGGGAAGTAGGGTGATGTCCCTGCATTGAAGACCAAAAAAAAAAAAAAAAGGCCATTGTGAAGATAGACTTCAGTTTTCAGAGGAGACCCGAGGATGTTGTGGGTATACCAGGGCTGATCCTACCATCTGCTTCCTCTTTCTATAATACCTTTATAATTTCATGAATTTTGTACTTAAGAGATAGAAAACCAAAAATAAATGTACTTGCCTGTAACTGGTATGTTTAGTATATTTCATGTTTTAGTGTTGTTCACCATATAATTTATTTTATCTCTGACACTATGAACATTTTATGTAAGGACTGTGAGCAGGTTATGAAGTTCTTTGAGAGTCTTGGTTTATTTACTGAGAAAGTATTTTTCCTACTTTATTACTGTGAGAAAAAGTCAAAGTCCTGAAATTAAAATCTATTAAAGAATAAAGTCCCCTGAGAGTAGAGTTCCTAGACATTTCTCATTATTAAGTGAGTTCCCAGGCATGCAGTTGGCTTGGAAGCATACTTTTTTCTGGATATAGACATCAAGGGCATTTTCCCCTTTCATCCATTAATTCTTTGATCTCCCTGCCAAAGATTTCTGTGTGTCACCATGAAGATTAAGCACAGTCCTGAAATTAAAATCTATAAAAGTGTAGAGTCTTATACAACTGTAGTTTTAAAGGATTTCTCATGACCAAGCTGGATTCTGCCTACCAAAATGCTATTTAAATGTTTCTGCCTTCTTTGGGTTTCAGTTGTTCTGACTACATAGTGTGATCTAGACCATAATGTGATCTAGACCATAATTTCCTGCGTTTGTCTGGATTTTCATATGCCAACCTGTCAATTTTCCCACTGCATGAATTATCTCATAGGTCCAGGAAAATTTATTGGTTTTCTGTTTACTTAGCTTCTTTATGTTTATAAAGATGAGAGTAATAACCTCTGATCTCTTTATGTCTAGAAGAGTGGATTGCATGTTGTTTCACTGGTAATATCTCAATCTTTCTAGACTGTTTTAGATGTAAGGATCTTTAGAAGTTATTTTATTTAAAAATTGTTAACAATTTTCTCAGTCTGGCTCCATTAAAAGTCTTAAGGGAATGCCTTGATTGGATGTGTGTTATGGGAGAATTTAAGCCAAGCTCAGTATCATTCCCATTGTGTTTGGCTTCAGGAGCTTCAGATAAAAAAATCATTAATTTTAATAAGAAGGGCGAGGAACAGAATCAGCAAACTAATCAACTAACACGATGAACATATTATGTATTCATAATGAAGATTGTCAAAACCCTGCTGTTTCTTTCTTGGAGCAAATTTTTATACATACACCCACACCCACACTCACTTACACACACACACACACACACACACACACACACACACCTTTCTGGAATATAAGTGGGAACTTAATGACATAACATATAAAAATCAATCAAGAAAAATGGATTTGTGCAGCCACTAATATAAAACCACAGTATGGCTCTTTGCCTTGCTTTGATCACTTGTCTATTAAGTAAAGGTTCTAAGTCATCTTACACTTAGAATATAATTAATGATTGGGGAAAGAAGCAGAGTGAAAACTTTTTACATATCTAATTAAATTATGCTTATTTTAGAGAAGATGTTGAAATGTTCATTTTTTCATTTCTAAACACACATATGTATGTATATGCACACATATATTAATAGATTAATAAGAAATATGTTTAATAAGGCAAATATTTGATTAAATTAATGGTTCATAACTATAAATAATTGCCTCTTACTTGGTTACCAGGATATTTGATCATGTTTAGGGTAAAGCTTGGCTATCACACTTGGATAGTATATATGGCTATCAGCTGTTAGCAGACAAATATTCAGATGGTGCCAAAAACACCACACAATGAACAGAGTAATCACACAAAACAATGAGTCCTCTAAGTAAAAAAAATAAAAGATCAGTAGATCTTCAAGTTAAGATCCCTGACGTGGTGTATGTTTTATTTCTTGTCCAAAAAGGCCCATACCTTCTTCCTTCTAAACAACCTCTTTTATCCTTAATGACAAGTTTCTCACTGATTCCCTCCATATTTTGATACTCTGATGACTCTAATGACAATATTTAATCCGCCCTGAGATGAATTGCATTTACGATGAACCTTCTACAATTCAGACTCTCTGAGGATGGGCTCATATAAAATATCTGCTTTGTTTAAAGGTGAGGTTTGATGGCGGGTCAGTGGTAGCTCACTGGGTAACTTGGTGGCATTTTGATGCGCATGTTTTGCATTGAGCTTCATAAAGCCTAATAAAACTTGTCAAGGCACTTATGTGCTAGTGAATATTACCAATCTAGTGTTGCAGATCTCTACAGTTCTATCCACATCAATGAACACTAGTGGAATTTATTGAAATGAGTTTATCACTTTTTTTGTTCTCTTTATGCTAAAGGTGTTATCTGTTACATAGAATCCCAGTTGGAAGTACCTATTGTAAGAGATTTCTGACATGGGTCAAGTCAAAAATAAGCCTACACATAGCATATCATGTGGATTCTACCCTAGACCACGCCTTCATTAAATTTAAAGTGTATTTAAATTTGATTAGCATGCTAAAATTACTTTATAAATGTAAACTTTCGGTGGATTGGAACTGAAATGATCTGAAGAAGTGATTTATAAGGTATATTGTACTACAGTAATATGTGAAATATACTCTATATGGTGTATAAAGCATATATTATATAGTATGCACAATATATAGTATAGCTTCATAAAAATATAATTGATTAATATATGATTGGTTGGTGCTATATGGTATTTAAGTATATACATTAGTATGCACCAAATAAACACACCGTGTGGTAATCATTTTTATAAAATTAAATTGAAAGCTATTTTTTTTTACTTCAACACAATTTAAAATTACATAGTGGTCTATAAATAATAATAATGGGTCTAACTCAGCAATTTTCAAAACCTAACAGTAATTGTACTGGAAGTTCAAATAATTTATTTCAATTTTCATAGAGACCTTCAGGAATATGGTTATAAAAAGTACAAGTCTAATTCAAATATGAAAGTATTTTGTCATAATTTAAGATGCTGGTTGCTGTCTTTTTTAGTACCAGTATAGATATTTGTCTAGTTCCACGAGCTGTCTTTTACTAGAATTTTTTAGTTCATATAGTTATTAAATCTTACCTTCTCTCCATCTAGATTGAGAGAAATAATTACACAAAATGCAGGTTTGTATCGAGTCTCTATTTCTTTACAACTCTGAAACAAAAGAGGGCATCATATATAAGTTCATTTTCAGCTATTTCTATGGAAATGAAAAATTACTCTAGAAAACATTTAAGCCAGGAAGAGCTTTGATGGTAAGTCACCAAGGGGTGCTTGTTTAAAGGAAAATCATATGCTACTTTTGTAAAAACTGGTCTCTCCATAACTTTATTTCTCAGTTCTAGTCAATTTTAACAATTATTCTTACTTCACCGGTTTCATAACAGGCATGGAATGAAACATTATGAAGGATCCCTGGCACAGGCATTGAATATGTTCCATGGCACGTGCTGATTTATTCTACCTGAGAAACTTTGTAGACTTAGCATTGTCTCTAACATTATAATTCTCGTTCATAGTGTAGTTGTGGTAAGCACCCCCCTCTTGTGTGTTTTCTACTTTCTGTTCATTACAGCTGAAGATCTGTATTCTCTATGAGGTACACTACTTAATCCCAGACTCAAAGCTTTCTGATATAATTATACTCAGAAATACAAATTAAATGTGGGCACTTTGAAAATAATCAAAAAACATACAAACAAAAAAAGTTTCTAAAACTTTAAGAATCAGAAAGATATTAGAAAATGCACAGACCTGTTTGGTCCCTGCTCAGCAGCGAGCACTAATATATCAGCAGCACTCTGCTGTGCTCTTGATGCATTGTACTGTATGGGTTACTAATCCAAATTCTTCAAATTGGTGCTATTAGACAGTGGAGCCCCCCCCTTTTTTTTTCTTCTTTTTCTTTTGCTTTTCATTTTTGTGTTGGCTTGATTTTCCTCAAGCATTTGAATCCCGAGTTCCTTCAGATGACTTTCTCAATCTTTCTGGTTTTCACCATATCTCTTCTGACATTTTGTGCCTCTAACTTAAAACCCTTGTAAGAGCGAAAAGGTGATGATTATCTTCTGTCTTAAAATTCCTTTACTCTATGTCCTCTTTTCTATTTGTTTTTGTATTATGACAATGTGTTTCCTATACTTTGCCTCATTGTTGCTTTGTGGTTGTTGAATCCTCCATTGGTTTATTCCATTGAATCACATGTCCTAGGGTAATTCCATAATACAGTGGTCATAACACTCACCCAGCATTTTTGGAAGTGATATTGGATGCCTCTTATCAGTCAACAAAGCTACAGTAAGAATCCTAGAATGGGAATACACACGTCTGTTCAGTGTGTGTGTCTGTGTGTGTGTGTGTGTGTGTGTGTGTGTGTGTGTGTGTACTAGAGGAAACATAGCTACCCTTTCCCAGTGTTCATCTGCTTTATTTTCCCTGAGAAGGAAATTTCTGAACATTGCCATACTTGTGAGCCCCAATGACTCTAGATTCCCTACCAACCACAGAACTGGGGTACAGGTATGCATGACAATCACCTCCTTTGATGCAGGTGCTGTGAATGGAAGTCAGGCAATTTCAGGCTACCTTAAGAGGAGCAAAGGCGGTGAATGTCCTTACACACTGAGCCATCTCCCTAGCCCTAGATACTAATTTTTATTTTCTCCTTAAAGTGTTTTCTATACAAACTTATGTAAGTAAAATAAATTTCTATTTTAAATTTGCCCATAAAATTCTCCAGAGACATAACTATAGTAGCTCCATGTTTCAGGAATCTCAGAGGGCATGTTAGCATTTGAATTAACAGAAAATCACTATAAAATATTATTTAGTGAATTTGTGATAACCATATGAAATTTTGTGATAAAACAGAACTTTGAAAAACAAGAAACATACGTATAGTTTTTCATGTTCATTACAACTGAGAAGAGATTTCCATTTATTAGGAAAATGCTTTGGTTTATAATATATTCATTTATCCTGAAAATTGCATGAAATTTTGATACTCATAACTTTAGACTATGTGTTAGTAAAAAAATAGGATTAAAATTTGAATTCCTCACCAAGCAATGAATGCCGTCATCAGTAATTTCTTCAAGGATTATTAAGAAAATTAATCATAAAAATTATCCTCTTAAATTTATAACATGACTGCATACTTTATTTCCTCAAATATTTTACAAACCTGATATTTTTAAACAAGCATATAGATGTATTAAGAATATAGCATTTGTAGAAAAAGTATCCATGGAAAAATACTTAAGCTTAGATATTCAAGTGGCTATAACATAATACTTTATATACTGCCAAAAAAGGAATTTAGAGGGGAGTGTGAGCTATTCTGGGAGGCTAAATGAAATGAATATTCAGGAATAAACAGAACTTCTTATGAGAATAAAGAGATCTTAGCTAAATCCTTCCTTTAGAAATTTTCAATTTCATTATTACAATTAAGATAATTATCAAATCTTGACAAATTATCAGTTGAATGTGTTATATTATTAGGAATAAATAAATATTCATTTTGCATATTGGAAAATTTTTTCAGAAAGGAAAGGAACACATCATCCTCTTTATATTTTCTAAGTTAGATGTCCTCCAATCACTGAAAATGTTTTTCTTAATGTCATAAGATCATAACTTAAAAAAAATCAATAAATAACCAAAGAGGCCATTTCTTAAATAGATTCCAGGAAAGTGGTGACTCACAGGAATCTCTTTTTTCTTTCAGCCAAAATCTATCCACAAGCTATGCTAAGACAGCAGTTTTCTAGAGTAGGAAGAAGTGCTTTGTCTCTACATGAACCCAGGGACCAAAGGGGGTGCCCAGTACCTTTGATCAGGGCTAGAGTAAGAGGCCATCCCCAACAATAGTATAGAGAGAACAATGGATGTCTGCTGGATAGCTCCATGTCCTACACAGAACCATCCTACAGAGAAGTGAGAACCACATTAGTGCTGGGTGAGTTTATCTGCTATAAATCCTCCTTGTGTTGAGGCTCAGAACCACCAGTGCTTGATTTTCCTGCTCCTAGCTGGTGAGAGGCCAGGTCTTTATGAAGCACCACTTGCAGCATTGTGACCACATGAGGTGGAGAATCAGAAGACTTGGGCTCCACATGTGAGATACCATATCCAGTATGTAAGGGGGAAAGTTTTTCTTCAACAGAAAAGGATGAGAGTTGTTCTGTGTCATTCACTTGTCACAAACAAGCTAAAAGTTGATACAAGAACATTTTTTTAATATATATTTATTGTCCATAATGTGTTACATTATTTAGTGGGCAAACCATGCGTTGATACAAGAACATTTAAAGAAAATGATACAAAAACGCTATACCCTGTATATTTCAGGGGTGAACATCTATAGCTCTGATCAAAGGGAAATACTGAAATGAGGTATCTTAAAAGTATTTAAATAAAAAATATGCATATAAGAAATAATTAAAAACCAGAAAATGATGAGTAACAAATATTTTATATATTTAGCAATATATAATTTATATAGATACAACCTATATATGTAAATACAAAATTGTGATGGTTAAGTTTTATTGTCAACTTGACCTCTTTAGTAATGCACAGTAATGTTGGGTGGGTCTGGGAGGTTGGTTACCGGAAGGATTAACAAAAGGAGGAGTTCCTTCCTCCAGAAAGCCCTTCCTCCAGAGTGGCTCTCTCAGTAAGAGCAAGGATATAAGGAAGCTCTCTCTCTCTTCCTCCTCTCCCCTTGCCTGTTTTTTGCTGGTATATTTTTGTGGTGTTGGTGATGGCTCTCTCTCTCTCTCTCTCTCTCTCTCTCTCTCTCTCTCTCTCTCTCTCTCTCTCTCTCTCTCTTTCTCTCTCTCTCTGTCTCCTTGGACCTATGAAAGGGGGACAGCCTCTTTCTCTTTTGTAATTATGGAACTTCTCCTGGATCTGTAACTTCAATAATTCCCTTCCTCCCATAACTGTGCCTTGTTTGGAGGTTCATCAAACTTGTGTGTGGCTATGACAGAAATGAGTATCAAAAATTTAATTTAAAGAAATATTTTAGATAAGAGAATGCAAAGACTCTGCACACACAAAAAATGGTTTATGTAGACACTAATACTGAGAGAAAAATAGGATATAAAAATTCCCTTTGAAGCACTCATATTGTATAATGGAAAGTAGTATTGCTCAATCATATTTGTGGGAAAGTACTTGGTTATTTTCTTTCTAAACAAAAATATATGTGTTTTATTGTTATCAGAAAAAAAATCAAGGAATATTTTTCCAAATATAATAATGGGACATTTTAAATTTCCAACTTTTTGTGTAATTTATTATTTTTATTTGCCTTAATGGGCAGAGTTGCTGGAATGAATGTTTCATACATCTCAATAGAGAATGTTGTAATCTCCATTGCCATAATAATGCTCTGTACATGCTTTGCTGCTCTGGACCACAGAACAATTGATATCCAAGCTACATACACACTCCTTAGCAAACCAGGTAAGTCACAGGCATTGTGGTCAGAAGTCATGATGGTTAGCTCTTCCTGAGTTTCACCTAGTAGAACAAGTATACCACCCCTCTCAAAGAACTGATAGCTTTCAAATTAAGAACCCTATACTTTTTTCATCTTCATGCTGGCATCTAGTGGCTGACATTTCAGACTCAGGTGGCTGTCATCCTGGTTTTTGGTATAACTGGTGATTTTTCAAGTAAGTCTTTTTGTTTTATATATTGCACAATGATTTCTTCAATCTAATTTAAAACTTTTCCTTCCTAACACTGTCACATGAATGAAGAGTGAAATAGAGCTTTTTGTTGCCATGGAGTTTCAAAGACCATGCTCCTTACTCAACAGGCATTAATACCCAAGGAGCAAACGTTTAATTCTGCATCATTAGTCGATGGAAACTACAGTTGCCTTATGAGCATCTTTGATTCTTACTCTGATGGAAAGAACAGAGATATTCTAATATTTATGTTAATATTCCCTCATTAATGGAAGGGAGCTTTTCTGACATTGTTACCAGTGTGCACAGTTGAAAGTACTGACTTTCTATTACAATCTACTCACAGCTCCTTAGATAGAAGATGGAAGAATGTCACTGTGCCACTAGGTACAAGAGGAAGCTCAGGATCTCCTGTGCTCACTGTTGACACAATAAAAAGGTCATTCACTATTACCTAACAGGATTATAAATATCACTCCTTACTTTTCTACATCATGCTATAACATGTCTCAAATCATTTTAAAATGTCAAAATATTAAATTTCACAGAAGGGATTATTTTAATATCTGATTTAACCTATTGAAATCTAGTTGGTTTTTTTTTTTTTTTGAGATAGGGTCTCACTCTAGTTCTGGCTGACAGGAATTCACTATGTAGTCTCAGGCTGGCCTTGAACTCATGGTAATCCTCCTACCTCTGCCTCCCAAGTGCCTGGATTCAGGGTGTGCACCACCATACCCTGAGAAATCTAGTTCTTCATATTCTGAATTATTTAGATATTTCAAGGTAGAGTAACTGTCCCTGGTGTACTGAAATTAACTAGGAACTTCTTGTTTTGACCTTTAACTAGCTGCCAGAGATGTATAAAAACAAGACCATATTTATAAATTAGCCTTTTCTGCCATTGAGAAATGTCTTTTGGTTACAACCTACCACCCTCTGATGATGCTTTCAAAGGCTAGTTCACAATTTTGAGTTGAATTACTTCTCCCAGACTGTGACAAGAGACAGTCACTTATGATAATCTGCTCCAACACCTGGTATCTAGGTTTGCCACAACAGTTGAACTCCGACCAGCCTTGTTACTGCGATTTCCTTGAGCTCTGTGCTTCAAACATAGAATTCTCTCTGGTATTTTCATTCTGTACAGTAGAGATTTTTCAGTATGGTTTGAATCTCAGGGAGTAGTTTTATACTGTATAACACCATCTTGGTTGGAAATTTCAATTATCTCCTTTGCAAAGTAAATTCCTTTGCAGCCCACAATTATCTGTAGAGTTATGATACCACTTCATTTAGAGCATCTCTTTTATTTCCCAAGATATCTTGCTGAGAATGAATAGTTAAAAGAGTACATTTTAATTCTTTATACAATTTCTTTTAAATTTTAAACCTTTAAGGCATATATATACCTTAAATCCTTAAATATGGAATTTAGCTCTCTCTCTCTATGTATATATATACAGAGAGAGAGATAAGTTCCATAATACTGACACCAAGTTTATCTTACCAATATACATATATACCAGAATCGCTACATTATTGCTAATGCCCATGCTTTACTCAAATATCCTATTAATCTGGAATGCTCTAATTTCCTTACTGGGTTGCTCTTAAGACATTTCTGCTTTTTAATTTTACATGGGTATATAGTATGTATGGTGTGTTGTGCATGTTTTACATGCATGCTTGTGTAAATCTGAACACTGTGTGCTTAGGTATGTGGATACCTGAGGAGAACGTCATGTGTTCTCTTCTCTTTCTCTTCTGTTTTATTTCTTTCAGATGGATTCTCACACTGAACCTACATGCATTTCCTCATCAGAATGGTTGACCAGTAAGCTCCACAGATTCTCTAGTCTCTGCTCCCCTAAGGTTCCAGCCATACAAGGCCATGCCCAGCTTTTTACATGGATTGCTGGGATGAAATTCAGGCATCACAGGCCTTCAGGCTTGTACAGTAAGCACTCTTACCTCTCAGCCACTCATCTGCCATTTCTTTCTTGCTTTCAGATTCTGCAATATATTCTCATGGTTAAAATCTTTGGTCTAAAATTTATTTATGAATTTTTGGTTCTTTCCCTGTCAAAATTTGTGGATCTCTGAACATGAAACAAATTTACAGAGACTTTTAAAAATAAATTCATAATAATATGTAATTATTTAGGGTAGTTTATCCTTAACGATTATAAGCCAAGGGCTATCATCATGTCAGAGTCCTCAGGCATGTTGACACATTCTTGTAGTGCTGGCACTTGGGAAGTTGAGGGAGGAGGATAAAAATTTGGATACATAACAAATTCAAGTAAAATCTATGAGAACTTTAAAGCAAACATCATATAAACTGTTTAAGAAACAATTATAAGTACTCTTGATTGAAAATTTGAAAAATATAGAAAAGTATTAACAAAGAATTTTTAAAAATCAATGAAGAAATATAAGTAAAATAATACAGAATTGACACTGAAGAATTTGAATTTAAAATAAGAAATAGCATAATCAAGGAATGTACAAATAAAGGAATGAATCAGTGAAAGTGAAGATGAACCAATAAAAATCACTCAAACTAGAAAGTACAGGGAAAATAAGCTACAAGTTAAAACGATCCAGAGCCTCAGGAATAAGGTATGCATTTTGAGTATGAAAAACCTTACTTGGCTCTGGGTGGCCTGAGCTTGGTAGTTAGAACACCAGAAACTCAATGGTAGTCAAAAGTCCTCAAGCCAATGGTTTCCAGCAGATTGTAGAGGCCATCTGCCAGAGCCTCCTCTCCTCAGCCTTTATATTGCTTTTGGTAAATATGAGGGGGAGCCTTTTGCAAACTCTCTCTGAAATTCCTGATTGTTTTTCAAGTTTCCTGAGCTTGCTGAGTCTTTCTCTACATCCAGGGGGAAATGTTTTAGTTCAAAGGAAATAGCTACACAACAGTTACACAGTGTTTTATGCTTAAAAGGTTGAGATTCAACACCCCAGTTTGTGTGCATCCTACCATAAAACTAAAGAGTATGCCACAATATACATTATGTATAAGTAAAAAAGTGAATGGGCTATAAGGAGAAATAGGAAAATGCACTAGTGTATAATATTTCTCTCGACAAATGAAAGAACAACTTGGCAGATGCCTATGACAATAAAACAAACTCCCCCAAGTAACTAACCTATGGAAGCAATGGGTAATAGACAAAACATTGGGTATTATTTTAAGTTTTTATAAAACTTTACCAAAAAACAAACCTCAACAAATTTTAAAGAATTAAATGAAACAATAGTGCTATTGATTCAGAAATGTATCAAACTCAAAATGAAAACCAAATAAAACTCAGAACACAAGGAAACAGAATAGAAAACCCATTTCTAAATTCAAGCAACTCGGCTACCTGACCTTTGACAAAGGAGCCCAAAATATACACTGGAGAAAAGACAGTATCTTCAACAAAATGGTGCTGGAAAAATTGGACAACCACCTGGAGAAGAATCAGATTAGAGCCACTTCTCTCACCTGAACTGAAGTCAAGAGAATGTCACAAAATTAAGACTGCTTTAGCTCCCTAATCCTCAAATGCAGTTTATTCTGCAACTCTTGTTTTTTTTTTTTGTTGTTTTTTGTTGTTTTTTTTGACACTACATTTCCTCCAAATAAAAGTAGTATCTCTGGAAGGTGAAGACATATTCAACTCTGTCTGTGGTCTTCATTTGAATGGAGAAGAGAGAAGAGCAATTGGATGGAGTAGTGAGTTATCTCCAAGCAACTGCTCTGTGTATTTTTACATATGTTCAAGTATGAAAAACACTTTATTTATTGTGATAGAGAAAGCTATATTTTCAAATTTAGTTTGTTTTTCTTCCTGGAGTGAAAGAATACACGATGATAGATAGATGACAGATAGATAATTAGATACCAATTGAAAGATTGATTTTAGAGAGATTTATTTTAGGTTGATAGTGGATAAATAGATAATTGATAGCTATTTTTGTAAGATAAATAGATAACAAGGAGACACTAGACTATTTTACCTGTCTACAGTTTGGTTATATCATGGATTTGAATTTATATGACCAGCATACACTAGCCATATTCACTCATTACAGATTTTTCTTTCTAGTTTTTCAGGACACCTTTCATACATAACAGTGTTTGAATATTTTATTACTGCATAATAGTAGAACTATCTAGAATATGAAAAAGAAACATACATTCTCTAAAATAGCTTACTGCTTATTGACTATGATATAAGTCATTTAAGAAAGAAAGAAGGAAGAAAAGAAAGAAAGAAGAAAGAAAGAAAGAAGAAAGAAAGAGATTAAAAACCTTGCTTTATATGAAAACTGGGTTTTGACAGCTTATAAAATCACATATCAGTAGTAATAATGTTGATTATCATAAATTAAAGATGTAAGATTTAATGAAATAAAGGAGGATAAATAATTGAGCAGAGATAGATATCTCAGAGTCCTCAGAGTTGATATTACCTTACAACACATATTAGGTACCTTATTTTCCAGAGCTCAGGCTTGTCCGAGGTCATTGAATGCTATTGTTGTTTCTAGATACGCCAGGTTCTTCCCAGAAATAAGCAAATAGAAGCAATGGGAGTGGGTTTCAATTAGTACAAGATAGGATGAACTAAACAAAGAGAACAACAAAAAAAAAAGCAAAATCATAAATCTAGTTTTATCATAGTGGAAAAGAAGGAGAAAGAACAAATATGTGCATTTGGTTACATTATGCACTTGAGGATTTTATGACTTTGAACCAATTTTGGTTCAACTTCATGTTTAAGTCTTTCCTTCCCCCCCCCCCCCATTTCTTACTCCTCTTTCCCAAACTCTCACATCTGACTGGTTTGCATAGAGTTTACTGTTATCCAGGTTAGGAACCACCTATGAAGGATAATATGTGGCCTTTGACTCTATTCTTTTGAGAGTTCACTTAGTAAGATCTGCTCCAGGTCAGACCATTTTTTTTTCTAAATTTCGATATGTCATTTTTCCTTTCAGCTGAGTAGAATTCCATCGTGTAAATATTCCACAGTTTTGTTATTCGTTCCTCCATTGTTTGGCATTTGGGTTGATTCCAATTCTTGGATATTATGAATTGAGCTGCTATAAACATAGTTGCACAAATGTCTCTCTCCTGAGAAGTGGCATCTTGCAGGTAGATGCCTAGGAGAGGGATAGCTGGGTCCATTGGTAGTTCTATGTCCATGCTGTTGAGGAGTCTCCACAGTGATTTCCAAAGTGGTTGAACAAGCTTGCAATCCCACCAGCAGTGAACAAGGGTTTCATTTTCCTGCATCCTTGCCAGCAATTATTGTTTAGTTTTTTGTTTTTTTTAATGATTGCCATTCTGACTGGAGTAAGGTAGAATCTCATTGTGGTTTTTATTTACATTTCCCTGATAGTTAAGGATAGTTAAGGATGCTGAGAACTTTCTCAGGTGCATAAAGGCCATTGTGTTTCTTCCTCTGTGAATTCTCTGTTGAGATCAGTGCCCCAGTTTGTGAGGACCAGTTTGAGTTTTTGTTATTAATTTTTTGAGTTCTCTTTGGGTTCTGAAAATTAGGCCTCTATCTGAGTTATAGCTGGCAAAAATCATCTCCCAGTTTGAAGGGGGTCTATTTGTTCTGAGTATGGTGCTTTTGTCTGTACAGAAGCTTTTGAGCCTGATCAGGACCCATTGTTTAAGTGACTGTTGCACTTCCTGGGCTACGGGGGATTTGCTCAGGAAGTTATTCCCTACTCCCATCTCATGTAGGGTTCCTCCTGTTTTGTTTTTTTTTCCAGTGTGTTTAGAGTTACATGGTTAATATTGAGGTCTCTGATCCATTTGGAGTTGATTTTAGTGCATGGTGAAAGGAGTGGATCTATGTTCATTTTTTTACATGTGTTAATCCAATTGTCCAGCACCATTTGTTGAAGATGCTATCTTTAGCCCAGCATACATTGTTGGCACCCTTGTCAAAGACCAAGTAGCTGATGTTACTTGCATTAAAGGCTGATTATTCAGTTCTAGTCTACTGGTCTTTCTGTCTGTTTTTATGCCAGTACTATGCTGTTTTAGTTACTATAACTTTGTAGTATGTTTTGAAGTCAGGCATGGTGATACCTCCTGAGTAGGTTTTTTTTTTACTTAGAATAGTTTTAGCTATCCAAGATCTTTTGCCTTCCAAATAAATTTTGAGATTATTTTTCTATGTCTGTGAAGATGATAACCATTCTGATAAGAGTGAGATGGAATCTGTTTGCACTTACCAATTGCTAAGGGCTGAACATTTTTTTAGATATTGATAGGCCATCTGTATTTCTTCTTTTGAGAATTCTCTATTTAGTTCAATAGCCCATGTTTTGATTGGGTTGCTTGACTTGCTATTATTTAATTTTGTTGAGTTCTTTGTAAATCCTGGCTATAAATCCTCTGTCAGATGTATAGCTGGCAAAGACTTTTTCCGATTGATGAGGTTGAATCTTGCTGTATTGACCATGTCCTTTGCTGTATAAAAGCTTTATTTTTTTTTAATTTCCAGAGTCTCTATGGTTGGAAAGTGGTTTTACTTTCTGAGCACCTAAGGTTATATTCAACAAGTCATTGTCTATGCCAAAGTGTTGAAGCATTTCCCTTGCTTTTACCTCCTGCAGTTTCAGGTTCTGGTCTGGTTTTAAGGGATTTGATCCATTTCCACTTGATTCCTGTGCATGGAGAGAGACGCAGATCTATCTTCACCCTTCTACATATACTTTTCCCAGCAAAATTCTGGGAAAGTCAAATGCTGCATGTTCTCTCTCATATGTGGATCTAACTACAGATGTTTAGATTCATATGTGAATTGGAGTAAAAGTCAAAGAGGCTGTCTTTTCTCCAGTCAACATTTTTTTTTGTCAAAAAGCAAATGGCTGCAACACCCTGGATTTATGTCTGGGTCCTCCATTGTGTTCCATTGATCTAAGTGTTTGTCTTTGTTCTAGCACCATGCTGTTCTGGTTCCCATGGCTCTGTAATATAACTTAAAATCAGGTGTGGTGGTAGTGCCATCCTTAGTTTTGTTGCTCAGAATTGTTTTGGCTATTTGAGTATTTTTGTGCTTCCAAATGAATTTTGATATTTTTTCCCTATTCTAATGAAGAATGATGTTGGAATTTTATGGGGATTGCATTAAATGTGTAGATTGATTTTAGTAAGATTGACATTTTCACAATATTGACTCTTTCAATTCAAGAACATGGGATGTCTTTCCATTTCCTAGTGTCTTCTGTAATTTCTCTCTTGAGTATTTTAAAGTTTTAATCATAGAGATCTGTCACTTCCTTGGTTAGGTTTATTCCAAGGTACTTTTTGAGGCAATTGTGAATGGGAGTGTTTCCCTGATTTCATTCTTGACATATTTGTTGTTAGTATATAGGAAGGCTATTGATTTTCAGTCCTGCTGCATTGGAAAATGTGTTTATCAGCTCTATCAGTTTGCTGGTAGAGTCTTCAGGGTCCCTAATGTAAAGTATCATGTCATCTGCAAATAATGATAATTTGATTTCTTTCTTTCCAATTTGTATTACTTTTATATGTCTTTTGCCTTATTGCTATAGCTAAATCTTCCAGGATTATGTAAAATAAAAGTAGGACAGTGGACACACTTGCCTCATTCCTGATTTTAGTGGAAATACTTCAAGTATTTCCCCATTTAGTATAGTGTTGGCTATAGGTTTGTCATAAATGGGCTTTATTATGTTGAGATATGTTCCTTCTATTCCCAATTTCTTTAGAACTTTTACCATGATGGGATGATGGATTTTGTCAAATTCCTTTGCTGCATCTATTGAGATTATCATGTGATTTTTGTCCTTTAGTTAGTCAATTACTATAGTGTGCTACATTTATCAATTTACATTTACTGAACCATCCCTGCATCTCTGGGATAAAACCTACCTAGTGAGGGTGAATGATTTTTTGATGTATTCCTGTATTCTGTTTGCCAGTATTCTGTTGAAAATTTTTTGCTTCTATGGTCATGAGCGAGATTGGTCTGTAATTTTCTTTTATTGTTCTGTCTATGTCTGGTTTTGATATCAAGGTTACGCTGACTTTGTAGAAAGAGCTTTGTTGTATTTTGCTTTTCTATGGAAAAATGTTGACAATTATTGATGTTAGCTCTTCAAAGAAGGTCTGTTAGAATTTACCAGTAAATCCATGTGGGCCTGGACTTTTTTTAGTTAGGAAGTTTTTTGTTTGTGTGTTTTTTTTTTATAACTGCTTGGATCTCAATGTTTGCTGTAGGTCTATTTAAATGGTTTATCTCATCTTGATTTAGTTTTGGTAGGTCATATATATATATATATATATATATATATATATATATATATATATATATATATATATATATATATAGGAAATCATCCATTTCTTTCAAATTTTCAAACATGGTGGGGTATATGTTCTCAAAGTATGTCCTTATGATTTTGTGAATTTCATTGGTATCTGTTGAGATGTTGCCTTTTTCATCTCTAATTTTATTAATTTATGTCTCTTCTCTCTTTCTTTTGGTCAGATTTGCTAAGTATTTTTAATCTTGTTTTTCTTTCAAAGAAACAACTTCTGTGTTTCATTGAATCTTTCCTTTATTTTGTTCTATTTCATTAACTTTCATCCTAATCTTTATTATTTCTTCCTTTCTACTGATTTTTTGTTTGACTTGTTTTTCCTTTTCCAAGACCTTAAGGTGAAGCATTAAGTTGTTTAGTTGTGAACTTTCTAATTTCTTAATATAGGCACTTAAAGCTATAAATTTCCCACTTAAGGCTGTTTAATGCTGCCTTCATTGTGTACCATAGGTTTTGGTATGTTGTTTTTATTATTATTTGACCTATGAATTTTTTTATTTACTTTTTGATTTCTTCAATGATCCATTCATATTCAGTAGTGTATTGTCTAGTTTCCAGAAGTTTGTGTATGTTCTAAAGTTTTTTGTTTGTTTGTTTGTTTTGCCATTGACTTGTAGTTTAATCCAACTGTGGTCTGATTGAGTACAGGGAATTATTTCAATGTTCCTGTGTTTGTTACAATTTGATTTATGTCCTAAAATATCTTCTATTTTAGAGAATGTTTCATTTGCTGCTGAAAAGAATGTGTATTCTGTGGTATTTAGATGAAAGGTTCTGTATGTATGTCATGTCCATTTGGTCTATTACATCTTTCAGTCCAGGTGTTTTCCTGTTTATTTTTTGCAAGAATTACTTGTCAATTGGTGAGAGTGTGTTGTTGAATTCTCTCAATACAATTGTGATTAGTGCTACCTGTGACCTTAATTCTAGAAGTGTTTGTTTAATGAAACTAGGAGTACCTGTTCTTGATGCATATATTTTAGAATTGCAATATCTTTCTGTTTATTTGTGTTTTTAATCAATATAGAATGACTTTTCTTATCTTTCCTGACTAATGTTGGTCTGAAGTTTATCCTGTCTGTTATTAGGATAGCAACACCTGCTTGTTTCCTATGCCCATTTGCCTGAAATACTATTCTCCATCCAGTACAGGCCTAAATACCTGGCTTTGGGGTAGGTATTGCCCCAGTGTATATGGCAGCCCTGTTACCTTTTGGGATAGCTTCTGTCTCACTTATGCTGAGTGTGAGGCTGGTCACACTGTGGGCTTGGCTTAGCTGGTTAGGTCCCTACATCTGCTGTTAACATCAGCTGTGCTGAATGCAGTGTGGCTGAAGCGTTGCTCTGGTCCCTTGGATTCCCGAGGTCTCCAGTGCCCTCCTGACACTGGAGATTGGTGGAGAGGAGGGTGCCTGAAGCTCTTGCCAAGCTGCACGGCTGGCCCCTGGCATCTTCTCCTTCAGGTGCTGCCCAGCTGGTCCCTGTTGTCTTCCTCTTCAGTTTCTTTTTAACTTTGTAAGGCTAGTGTGAGTGGAGGATCTTATCACCATGGATCTGCTTGTGCCAGGTCAGGCAGGGCCCAGACACTCATGTAGCTCTAACCATATAATCACCAAACACTGGAGCTGGGGCTGGAATGGTTTCTGGCTGGCTGTGTGGGTTGCTCTAAGCTTCAGGTCTCTCATTTTCTCTGCTGTGGCTAATAATTTTTTACACACCTTCCTTTTTTGGTAGAAGAGTGTATTCTGTTGTTTTTTCTGCTTTCCCCTCCCACTCCCCAGGTGATTTTGGCTTGGTTTCTATGCCACCATCTTAACTGGAAGTCACCTGATTTATGTTTTTCTTCAGTCTGTTTCCAGCCCCCAATCCAATTATGGTGTTCCGAAAATACAATTATATTATTGTGTCTTTACCCAATTATGCAACTGCATAATTTCATTGTTGCTTTTGATCTTTCGTTTTGAAATTTTAAATGTAATAAGGTCTCAAAAGCATCAAAATTTTATTAGGTAAATACTACTTATATATCTATATTTTGTGAGAAATATCTTGAAATATATTTACTTTGCATATTTATAATTATTTATTTTTACATTTTTTTTGTTTTCTGGGCTAGGGTCACATGAAGCCCGGGCTCAACTTGAACTCACTATGGAGCTAATACTGTTTTGAACTTCTCTCCTCCTACCACCACCTCTCAAAACACTAGACCTAGAGGAATGTGTTGCCATGCCCAGTTGAAATATTGTGTTTACTTTAGTGAATTATGTAAATAGCATGTGGACATGTTATGAAAGCAAAAAAAAATAAGACCATTTAAAAAGTACAACTCACTTGGGCCAGGAAGACCGGGATGAGTACTAAGATATACAGGATCCCTTGCCACAAGGACTAATACAGACAGCCCACGAAGGAGGATATACAACTGATCAGGGATGGGGAGGGGGGGAATTGGGGAAGTTGGGATAACAACGCATGATTTGCCCACTAAATAATGTAACTCATTATGGACAATAAATATTAAATTTAAATTTTAAAAAAAGTATCTTAAATATTGGTGACATTTACATTTAACAAGGAAGTAAGTTGGCTGGGAATGAGTCTATAGACACCTCTCATAACTCTTCATCTACTGGACGGATAAACTGCATGAACTTATCATGGTCCATATTTAGTCAGCCACACAGACAAGACTGGTCAAGAATCAAATTTTTCTCAGCTTACTAAAAAATGCTTAGGGTCTTAGTTGCAGCTTATTGATGCATTAAATAATAAGAAACCAACAAGCATCTGTGAGAGTCAATAGTTTACATACATGCCGGAAATTTTTCAGAGTCAACATAACCAGAGAGCAAATGAGTCATCCTAAACATGAATGTTTAGAGATAGAATTGGGACAAGGGAGATAGAGAGTTTTAATAAAAGCTAGTAATAGTAACAGTAGCTTTTAATGATTAAGCGTGCACTATTTACTTGTTCATATTTATTATCTCCTTCAAATTTAATAGCAGTTCTATGAGAAAGAAGCTCTATTCCCTGAACTGAATAAAAAGAGTGGAACCAACCAATCAGTCTGCTTAACTCCAAGAACCATGCTCTAGTATAGTTTCCTTAACAATTCGTGACTTCCTATTTTACCTTAGTTATTTTCAGCACTGCAAAAATACTATTATGAAATCGAGGAAACAGATTCCAGTATGTCATGGTTACTGTGTTGATGAAGTTTTAATTTTATAGAGCTGCATTGGTCATTGGTTAAGGCAATACTTCCTGAGCACTACTTCCCCCATTCATTTGGTTTATGGGATATATAAACCAGTGTCCCTTTAATGAGAAATTTCCCCTTCATTTGCACTTTGGGTATTTCCAACACAGTATAATTATTTCCTGAAATTACTTTCCCCACTTGAACAAAGTAGAATGTGTGTGTTTTTCTGAATGTGCAGTGATCATACACAAACCACGGTGTGCGTGGGATCAGTGGTTTATGGGGGAATGGTGCAAGTTGGGGAGAGTCGGTCTTCTGAGCAGAGGAAAATGTGAAGATAATTCTTGAGGAACAAATAAAATAGTTTTGGATTAAGGAATAAAGTGTTGAAAATGAAGACTGAGAAACTGAAAACAAAGCAAAACTAAGTAACAGACAAAATAGGAACTGTTAGCATTCTAAGCACTTAAACTGAACCCAAGCCTTTATGTAGAGGTGCACATATAAACAGAAGCTCCCTGTTACCTCATGAGTCTGTGCTTGTTGGACAGTTCATCAGTGGATATTGTTCTTCTCCAGAACCCAAATATTGTGTCCTCTGTTAAGGTGTTTGGATGCTTTTAAATTTCTGCCTCCAAGATGATGACAACAAAGTGAAGTGCCACCATTTAACTCTCTCTCTCTCTCTCTCTCTCTCTCTCTCTCTCTCTCTCTCTCTCTCTCTCTCTCTTTTCCAGGCTACTCCCTCTTGGCAGCACACCTACTGCCTGTCCTTTGGAAAAGGGGCACACTGCATGGCAGCTGGCTTATGACTAATACCTCTGCCATGGGTTTATGGAGCAATGCTCACCTTGTTCTGTTATACTAAACTTCTATGTCTTATTACCTTTTCCTTCTCACCTAAATTATACTCAATTATAATCATAAATTATACTAATTATACATTCTTTTTTATTTTAAATACTTTATTTATTTTTAAGCAGAGAAAGAGATGAAGAGAAGAGAGTCAGACAGAGAGAATAGGCATACCAGGGCCTCTAGGAGCTGCAAAAAAAAAAACTACAGGTGCGTGTGCCACTTTGTGCAACTGGCTTTAAGTGGATACTGGGGAATGTTTGCAAAGTCTAATGAGCCAGGTTGTCTTAATCTCTGAGCTATCTCTCCAGCCCCTAAAGTACATTCTTGATAATAAGTAAATGATCTCAGAAATAAGGGCTTCAGTTTTACACTTTTCAAAATATTCTTAGGTTGTACCTCCTTCCCAGAAAATAAACCCCTGTCACCAGTTTACTGGAAGTGCTAATTAAAGAATCAAAAAGGAGAAAATTATAGAATATCACTAACTTTTCTTGAGTTTGTGATTTCAGTGCTAAAATAAAAATACATTTTAATAAATAAAGGCCTCGATATTTAATATTATTTAATATTTTGATTTTCTGCCAGTTGTTTCTTACAAGTCTTGATTTTCTTTCTGTACACATAGACAAGAGTTCTATCTCCCCATCTATGTTCTGTTTTGTTTATTTTTAATTTTTGCATAAGAAACTTTATCCTCTATTGTTCTAACATCAATAAACACTGATCCTGACCCTTACCTTTAGAGATATTTTTAACACTTACATACTGAATTTTCTGGTACCTAATAAACAAACAGCATATTAAAAATGAACTCATAAAGTCTTCATTATAATTTTTTTGTTGTTTCGTTTTTTGAGGTAGGATCTCACTCTAGCCTAGGTTGACCTGAAATTCACTATGTAATCTCAGGCTGGCCTCGAACTCACAGTGATCCTCCTACCTCAGCCTCCTAAGTGCTGGGACTATGGTGGGATCACATTAATAATATAATAATATAATATAATATAATATAATATAATATAATATAATATAATATAATATAATATAATAAATATAATTTGCGAATTCATTAATTCATTAGTAGTATGCTAAAAATTGTCTTTTGTTTTAAAACTCAATTGATGTCTGGTATTGTTTTGCACAGTGCTGCAATTTAAATGAATAATCAGGTGAGCGTTGTATGACTCATGAATAAGTCATGCTCTCCATCACTGCACAAAAGAGTTGGTGAATGGTGTGGTGATGTGTAACAAGAGCACAAATGCCGTCCATCAGATAGCATTGAGCAGTCAAATGAGGGCGTGAAGGTGGAGTGAGCAGTCTAGCTTCTGCATGTCTGGCCTTCCTATCAAAAGGAAATGGGACCTGTCTCGTCCAGTAATGTGTTTCTATCCTAGATCAATACCTTCACTAATTATTAATGGGAATAAAACGACAGTGTCTGGAATGAAAATTGTTTGCTGTAAATTATACAGGACACACAGTACTGTAGTAATAAACACCTCTGCTTCCTGTGACACATCACCCTAGCCCACCTCAGAGGCCGCCGGAGTCCCAGGAACATCTCTTGTGAGAGCAGAGACACTACCTCATCTCAGTTCCATCCATGGTCTTCTTCAGTGGAAATTACATTCTTAACATTCAAGTAGCTTACAAGCCCCAAACCACCTTCAACTAGTAGGGCATCTAAAAAGTGTGTAAATGTTATCACCTTTTAGGTAGGCAATTCTGGGAAGAGTTTACAGTGAGATTCAGAAGTTTCCAGTTTTCCACTGATGTGATACCAATATGCCTCATATTGACTATTTCTCTTTCCTGTCCCACGTCTTCCTACCTAGAATTCATCTAGTCTTCTCCCTCAAAATGATTTTAATTTTTTTTGTGTATAAATTTTTGGTAACCCCAAATTAAGATAAGTAAATTCTGATACTACTTATGCCTATAACTCAACAAAAAATGGGTCATGCCATGTTGTGCAAATTATATTTTTTCTAAGCTGCATTAGTTCAATTTTTTACTAGATTCCATAATTTTATTATATGACCTGTTTTCAATCGTGAGTCTTCAGGATGATGAAATGCTGCAGACGTGATACTGCTTTTCTTCTGTCTTTCTATGTCGCTTCTTCTGGTGTTTGCTTATTCACACGCACATTCATTTCTATGTTGTCTTCTGCAACGTCTTTAAACTTTGTCATTAATTACATGGGAAACAGATTAAAGAAACCCCATTTTATGTCAATTTCTTCCTCTCTAAGAAACTAGGTGCTTTTCTTTAAGCCACATTACTTCTGTCATAATCAGCATGTCTCTCAGGCAGCGGCAATTAGAAGAAAATTGACATGATCCTCAGAGAATATTCACTATTTTGTGTGTCCTGAACTGAAAATAAACTCAGTGTTTTGTGCCAACGCATGAGAAAGGAAAGAAACCCCAGGGCTCTCATTTAGCTGGAGTCTTGCTGACTGAGAGTCAAGGTTTCAACATAAGTGATCAAGCCTTTGCAAGCCTACTGGCCGAGGACCACTGTCCTCTGGTGCCTTCCACAGGCCTGTCCAGCACTATGAGGGCTCACAAGAAGGGAGCTCATTTTCCTTTGGTCTCAACATGACATTCAGGTGGCCTGTGACCATAGTCTGCGGTAGCTTCAGCAGTAGGGTCTTATCTCTTAGCTCTGGCAGGTAACCAAATATTTTAACACTGGTCTACATTGTTTTTGGGACCTCATGGATCTCCCTGGAAAAGTGGTCACTGTGAGGAGGAACCAAATTCTGGGTTTGGGTTTTACCAGCAGAGACCTTTGTTTTCATATTAAATTTTATCGACCTTCTGTCCAGACTTACCCCTCTCCCTTGAGAGGTGGTATATCTTGTAGAATGCTAGCTAGAATGGCTGTTTCTTTACAAATTACCACATTTAAATTAGTTAAAATGTGTGTATATCCTTTTCTTCAGAAATTTCATCTCTGTCTCATACTCAGTCTTCCAAAAATTCTTTTCTGTGGTTGAGTCAAGATCCTGCTTGAACCTGAGTAAAGGTCTCTAATGAGAACTCAGCCACATACCCTTAACCCTGAGTTCTATCTCTGGCTTCTGGTAACAGTATCCTACTTCCCTGTGTAGAAAACAAGCAAATGTCTTCTAGCAGTGATATCATTTAAGGTCTACTTTCAAGGCAAACACAGTCATGTGCCTCCACAAGAAATCACTGGGCTGAGAAAAGAGATCTAAGCTATTACTTTTAATAAGCTTTGTGCTCAAGTGTATACTTTAATCTTTGTGTCTTTATTTTCATTTTTTAAGTGAACCTAGTGATTTGGTAGTTATCTTTAAGCTAGGTTAGGTAGATGAATTTTCTTTTGAATTGTTATCTTTCCTTCATTTTCTAGAGATTATAGGGACTTTTTTTTCTACCATGGATTTTCTATCCCATTAGGGACAAACACCAGGATCCCATTCTTCCAGTCACTTAAAGTACTACCACTGTCCCATGAAACTATGATGTGTGTAAAGGTATCAACCAAAGAATCAGCCCATTTGCCACCTAGACATCATCCCTTAGCCTTAGTTTATTTTTTATTTTCTGTCTCCATTCTAAGTATGACTAAGTATACTAATTATATTTCATAGCTCTACCTGATGTAATTTTTTCTGCAGCTTGCCAGGATGAGTTATCAATTTTTTCAACATGATGAATTAGATTTTATATCTCTGAGAAATTTACTTTTACTTAGTTGTATTATTAAAACTTTTCTTATGTTAAAGGTTTTGCCTCTGGAGTAGTTGGAACTCAGGTGATTCATATCATCAAACCATTTGATTTCAAGATATAAATGCACACTGTTACTAATTCTCTGGATTTCAGCTGTTTGAGTTTGTGGTTATTCCTTATAAAAAAAGAAGAAATATTTATTCATAAATCTACAAAATAAAAAGATAAGGTATTTATAAAGCAACTCATACAAAGCCTAGTGTATGACCTATTATTAACACACATGAGCTCATCATATATGTATGTATACAGTACTCTAGTTGACAGAGAAACACAAGGGCTTCATATCAGCTGAAGGAAATGCGGAACTATGTTTTGATGGAGTCTTGGAGTACAGATTATAAACTTGACCTTGGGCAGAGCCAGGAACATTTTGCTGTCTGTTATTGGGTAGAAATTTGCCCAGGGGCAAATTGTGTGGTTATCTTCTATTGCTGGCTTCTTAATAAAGTAGACACTTAGGGATTTTTTAAATAATAAAATAGGTCAAATAATGAACAAAATATGACAAACTGTGCACAAGTAAGAAACTGCTACTGAATTAAATTATTAGGTAAATATACCTAATGTTGCTAGTCAACTGTCAAGATGATAAATTTTTCATATTTTGAAGCAGGTTATATTAATGAGCTAAAATGTATACCTGCTGTCAGATATAATATAATAATGCCTTAGTGATTATGGACACCTACTCTGAATATACCCATGATTGACTACTAGTTTGAAATGTAGTCTTTCTTATGATTAATGTTAAAATATATAGATTTGTATAACAAAATATTTCCCACTGCACAGAGGGCTTATTATTTGGGAAGACATAGACATCTTTATTATTCTTCTGACCCCATATAATTAATAATACAGTTTCAAACTTAATGAAACTGGCAGAAATCCCATATGTCACTTTAAATGTACTTTCTTCTCAGAAACCATCAGTTATTAGTGTGTGATTTCTTAGACTCTCCATAATTGTATTTTATGAAGGAGCTTGGTTAAATTTTACTAGCACAGTGAGTGAAATAGTGTTGGAGAATAGTTTGAGATTCCTAAATTGCACACAACATCGTGTAACTTCATCTGATGATATGTTTGTTTCCAAAATGGTTGTGATGCTAAAATTATGTCAAATTGGTTTTCTAGGTAAAAAAATTTCTTGAATGTGACTCTGTGATAGAAATATACTAAGTCTTATAAAAATCAATTAGTGAAAGTGCTGGAATATTGGTGACTTTTAGAAAATGTTTTTCTAAAGATGTTTACATTAAGAAACTCTCTGGTTCTATGCATATGAGGGAGGAACAGTTGTCACAGAAGCAATGGCTGTAGAGACAGGTGCCTGTGTCCTCTAAGCCCCCAGTCCAGGCTTCTCTGTCATACCTGCAGAACTTGTCAGAGCCCCCCTCAAGTCCCCACTACTGGTTGAAGGGTATCCTGGCCTTTGTTTCTGGCTGCACTTCAACTCTCATAACAAAGGTTATGGCTTGTGTTATTTTGACTTATCTTCTGAAATATAGAAAAAGCTTTAGAAGGAGCTGTAGGGAATAGCAAGTTAATAATCATGACCTGAGCTGCTTTGGATCAGTGTCCCCTGAAGGTCCATATGTAAAGACTTGGCTCTCAGGGTGGTGCTACTGGAAGGTAATGAGGACCTTTAGAGCTTGCTGAAATGTTTTGGGGTCATGGAGTGTTCACTCAGAGGGAATTAGAGGATCCCAATTTACCTCTGATATTTAGCTCATGGTATACACTCACTGCAACACATACTTCCTCCATGAAGTGCCATGATTGTCAGAGGCCCAAATAAATGTCACTGCCTGATCTGAGACTACAACATCAAAAACTGTGAGCTAACTAAATCACTTTCTCACATTTAGAGTGTCTTGGCTTTGGCACTGTAATGATGCAAAGCTAACTAATACACAAGTATTCACTTAAATAAAATATTCTCTAATTCATTCTGTTTTTCTTCTTTGACAGATCTCAATTACCAGGTCATTTGGGCTACCGTTATACACACGACGAAAATGAAATTACAGAGACGGCAATGGAAACAGGTTCTGTTCAGTTGTATGTGATGAATTAAGCAAGCAATTGTCAAATGACTTGTCTTCTTGCCAGATAAATAAGGAATGGGTGGTATGAACTACAATTGAGACCTCACTGCTCTGGATGGATAATCTCCATGTTAAATTATCTACTTGGCACCCTGATTTATGTATTAATGTGAGGCTATCAAGAAATGACTAATTACTGAGGTTATAATTAGATATCTGAGTGGAATAAATAACATCCCCAGATGAGCCAGAACAAGAATCATTTCAAAGAAAGAGGCTTTGTCTTCTTTGGAATCAGCATCAAGATTAGATGAAACTGAGTAAGAATTCCACAGAAAGGAATACATTATTTTTTTTTACTTTCCCTTTCCTTTTTATAAATATTTTCAGTTTCTTTCAAGAAATATCTCCTGATAACCTGAGGTATGGCATATAAATTCAGTGAAGAACACAAACCTGAAACATACAACTCCGAAATATATGTAAGCGTGTGATCATTTAATCACTAGTAAGAAAGTCATAGAGAGAATATTTCTTCAACTCCACTGGGAAGTCAATATGTCCAGGACTGCTTATACTCTATCAATTCTACAAATAAGTCCATTCTTATTTGGGATACATAATGATTTATATAAATATACAATTTTACTTTTGTCATCTCTTATTCAACATAGAGATTATCAGGTTCATTAACAAGCATTTCCATGGCTTGGATATTTTCACTTGGTCTACAGTGCATCACTATGAGTATACTGCAGTGTGTTCACACACTAGTGAATATTGTATCATCTCTGTTCTATTTATACCACAGGCTGCCACAAACACTTGTACTGACTTTGCATTGACTTACACACTCATTTATGTTAACTGCTTAACCTCAGAGCATAATCTGGGTCATATCCCTGGTTTATGTTTAGCATGAATAATTATGGAGCTTTTTTACAAACAGGTAGAAATAATGTATGTTTTACACTTCTATCAGAATACAGGCCGACTCTACACCTGTATATCTTCTCTGACATTTAGGTTAGTCACTCTTTTTGCAGTTTAAAAAGCAATTATTTTATTATTCCATTAATTAAGTCATAATCAAGTGTTTTACTTATTTTCTTATTGTTCATTTTACTATATAATACACCATTTTTGTTGACATTTTTGTTAAACGTACTTGTCTTACCAAAATTGGGTTTTTTTAATGCCAATGTAACTTGTTCTGAGTGTCTCCAGTGTATTATTTATGACAACCAATGTTGTTTTCTTCTGAGTTATAGCACTTAAACAGAACTGTATCTCTTATTTAATATAACCTCTTATTACACAATAGTATTATATAATATAATCTCTTATTTAATATAAACAATTTTCATTGTTTCATAAGACTTCAATAATTGGAGAAAATATGTCATATTTTAAAAATTAAATCATATACCAGAGTAAAATCTCATGTGATTCATGTAAGTATCTTAATGCAAAATGTACTATTTCACAATGTAGCCTACCAAGTGGAGTAAAACATTTCTAAGTGAGTAATTATTTTAAAAAAATCACTCAAATGGTTTGCAGTACCATTAAATATATATTGTTACCAGTTAGCCACTGTGATACATGAAAGTGTCTTATTTTTATGAGCTTTGATGTCATATTTCTTAACTTAGGTCATATAATTCTCAACTATGAAGTAAATAATTTTTTCTTCATGAAATCTAATATTTGGTATGTTGACTTTCTAGTGTTCAAAATACATAAACTTATTTCTAAACATAAAGAACAGAAGAGAAAGAAACACTAATTTTCATCATAAGTTTCTGTTGCCAATGGATTCTGAAAATTGGAAGTTAACCATCATATTATCACATCATGACTTGGGTTGTTTTCCAGAAAGAAGTAAAGAAAACCACTACATAATTCTGTTTCAAATAAGAAAAAATATGTTTTGTTATCACTGAGATATTTTTATTCAAAATTTCTTTTATTGCTATGGCATGTGCATTGAGATGAAAGTAACTTGAAGTTAGTTCTTTAAATGATGTAGAAATTTCTATTAATTGTCCCCAAAATGGATAAAATAATAGGTGTTGATCAGCAGGGCTAAGCAACCCAGAAAACAGACACGAGTATTCTTTATTTTCTGTTCCATTCAGTGAGATTCTTATGACATTGTCTGTATAGCAGCTTCCATGATGATCCCATAGCCTGGTCCCTGTTTTCTACTCTGCACACGCAGGTGGCATGGCTCAAACAAATACACTAATAAACACTTTAATCTTAAGGAAGTCTTTATGAATCTCCTCTTAGCACTCCATTATCTTTTGTTAGCAAATTCGTTTTGAACTTTCTCATGTTTACATCACTCTGCTGATGTCTAAAATGTCTAAAATAAGACAGCATGAACAGACCTTGTTAAGATTCCATTTGCTCATAGTCACTGTTTTCCCTGGAAATTTCTTCAGGGAAAACACACATATCTTTTTCTTTTCTTTGGAGGAAAATAAATGTTAAATTCCCCCCTTTAGTTTTTGAATGTTTCTGGTAGTTTGCATGTAAAATGTCCCCAAAGCTGTATGTGTTTTTGATAAAGCCTCCTATTTGAGACCCCAGCTGGTGGAGCCTTTGGAAGGTAGAAAGTGTGTCTCACTGGGGACAGGTTTTAGGATTGTCTCTTCCATCCCTTCTTAACAGAGCCAGGAGAACACTCCAGCTGCTTCTTCCCTGCTGCTGTTCTGTGAAGGTGTGAGCCAGTTTGTTGGTCATAATGTACTTTCCCTGCCGTTATGAAGCTTCCAGTTGAAACTACAAGCAAGAATAAAACCTTTCATCCCGTAAGCTGGTTCTGGTTGGATGTTTTGCACAAATGAGAAAGTAATTGCAGCAGTATTAATTCAAACTCCTCCCCACCCAAAAGTTTCTCATATTTAATATTTTATCCACTTCTTTTTGGAAGATAATAAAAATTTTTTAAATTTCACAAATATTTACTCTAACTCTAAAATACAAATGAGTCTCTTTAAAATTTTGGATATCATTGTCCTTGCAAACAGGTTGTGGACATGGTCATCTGAGACAGAGATCAAACTTGAATCTCTCCTTTAATCTCACCCCCTGGAGACTGTGGGTGTGTGCACACCAATACGCTTCCCGTTGAATGATTCTACAAATACTCAAAGATGCAATGAAGCAGCAGCAGTGAACTCCTCCCAGAATTTAACATCAGAGATGGAAGTCAAGCTTGAGACATTCAACATGGTAAAAATGCGAATATAAGGAGTAAGCAGAGGCATAACACAAGTGATTCCTTGTCTACTGTGGCCATGTTCTTAAATAATAAGATTGGCTCTTCAGTACAATACTTTCTAACAGCTTCTTTTTTCTTACCTTTTGTATTGACAGTTTCATACATCTACATATTTTGATCATAATCCCCACCTATTCCTTCCTTTTGTCTTTCTCTCCCCTCTCCTCCACTAAACTACTTCTTTTTTCCTATTTATTTTATTTTAATTTTACTTCAAAGGCTACATACATGCAAAAATTTAACATGTCATCACAAATGCTTTGAATAAAGTCCAAAAATTTTTAAAAATCCTCAAAATTCATTCACTTATAGAAATACACATGACAATCATAATAAAGTCAGCTATATTCTTTCCCCTAGTGTATGAAAATATATTTATAATTAATTTTTTTTCAATTCATGTCCAGAAAAATTGTAGTAGGATAGCTACTTCTTTTCAGAAAGGTCTGCTTTTGCCACACCCCACCCCCAGCCCTTCTCCATTATCCATGATGACATGTTAAGGGCCCAATGTTGCACAGTACGTATTTCCTGTATATAAACAGCTGCTGTGAGAACCTGAGAGGAATGGCATCTTCATGGTCAGCAGAGTCCCAAGCACAAGTCTCCATTCTCTGGCTGTGACCTTATCTCTGACACCTCTTTTAACATTCCCCAAGCCTTCCAGGTGGTGTGGAGATGTCTCATTTAGCATTGAGCACTCACCTATCACTTCTTCTCAGAATTTTGATGAGGTGTGTGTCTCCCCACTGGTCATCATCTTCTGCAAAAATAAGCTTCACCAACCAAAAGTGAACACAGCACTAAGGATGAAGTCTGGATTCTTTTGGAATGGAATTATGTACCTTAATTCCTTTGCAGTGGATAAGCACCTACAATAATTCTTCTACATTTAGACAAACCATTTTCCCAACAATACTGAGAATATTGATTTTAAACCTCTGTGTCAAAATCACGTGACTGTAGTTACATGGACTGATACCTGGATCTTTTATTCTATAACAATGATATATAACCCTGCCCCATAGACTGATCCAGTTTGCTCCTGGAGGAGGATACCCAGCTGATTGGGGACAGAAAAGAGTGAAATCTGGGAATTGGGGACATCAACACATTATTTGCTCATTAAGTATGGATAATATAAATAAATAAATAAATAAATAAATAAACAAATAAACTTTTTTTAAATCAGTTCCATGTTGTTATTATTATTGTGGCTCTATAGTTTGAAAGAAATCAGGTATAGGGATACTTCTGCAGTCTTATTTTTTCTGAGGATTGTTTTGGCTTCCTAGATCATATTGTGGTTCTATATGGATTTTAGGAATTTTTTTTCTATTTCTCTGAAGAATGGCCCAGGGATTTTGATAGGAACTTCACTGATTCTCTTATTGCTTTTTGTAGAATGGCCATTTTCAGGATATTAATTCTTCTATCTCACAATCATGGGAATTCATTCCATTTTCCTCAATCTACTTTTTAAATGTATTCATTTTTAGAAGACTTTTAAGTACTTAGGGATATTCTGAAATGTTTAATTTTTGTAGCTATTGTTAATGGGATTATTTCCATGGTTTCTTTCCCAGTGTTATTATAACTGGTATGTATTGCAGTCAGTATTCTAGTTGTTGTGAGGAAAAAAAAACAAACAAGAGCAGCTTAAGGAGGAATATGTTTATTCTGCTTATGGACTCAAGGGGAGACTCCATCCTGGCAGGGAAAATGATGGCTTGAGCAGAGAGGTGGACATCATCTCCACAACAGCACTGGAAAGAGCGGCAGAAAAGTGTGCCAAACACTGGCAAGGGGAAGCTGGCTTATAACCCCCATAAACTCACACCCAACAATACAGCTCAAGCAAGGTTGTAAAATCCAAACTGCCATCAGCTGAGGATGGATTATTCAACACACATTCATTTGTTTGTGGGGGACACCTGGATCAAACCATGACAATCTGCCCTTGGCCCCCACACACTACTAATCTTATATCATATGAAATAAAATGTGTTAAGCTCAACTCCTATGTCCCCAGAGCTTTCAACTGAGCCATAATACCAAAAAATAAACCTGTAATGGCACAGAACATTCACACTGAAAAACTTGAGGCATGACAAAAGCAGACTGAACCAATACAAGATTTAAAACAAGCAGGGCAATATAGATCTCTAACTCCAAATTCAATAATTTTAATCAGTCTTTTGGAGATTAAATTCTGCTCCTCCAGCTCACCTACTAAGTCTGGGAAAATTTCCAGTGCTGGCAACTCTCCTTGGCAGCTATCCATAGTCCTGGAATTCACCTGGGTCTCCATTGCAACCCACAGTTCATCCTCCTGGCTCCAATGGCCTCCAGGCAGGCAATCCAGCACATCGGCTTCACACTGCAGATGGCCGTTTTTCAAAAACAAAACTGTGCTGCAAATCCAATGACCCTCTCTTCTTGCATTTGTTATACTCCACAGAAGCAGGTGGGCTACCAACTTCTTAATCTGGGGGGAATAGAGCTTTCAGGCCCCTTACTTCAAAGAGTCTGCCTTCTTCCTCTTGTTCCAATGTAGATCATCTGGCCCTCTCAATGGTTGTAATCTCTCAAACAATTACAGCTGAACAGGCAGCAGTTTCAGCCCAAAGATTTCATTTCTTTCTTTGCCATCTCCATCTGCTCACACCATTCCATCTGTACATAAAACAACCCTGCACAGGTTCCCAAGACATAGGCAGGCAGAATGCAGCAAGCCTCTCACACTAACTGTTTCTGGCACAGTCCTGACAAAGTTCTTTCTAACCCTCATAAGCCAAACCTCACAGTCCACAGTTCTTATTGCCTTCAGGTCTTTCAACTCTGACCAGAATAGTCCATCAAGCTGTACTTACAGCACTGCAAGGTGTCTCTTAGGCTGAGATTTCAAATCCTTCCACATTCCTCCTGCAGATCACTTCCAAGAGGCCAAGCCACAGCATCTGGGTTCTAGCAGCAACAGACCCCACTTCTGGTACCAAATCTGTTGCAGTCAGCTTTCTAGTTACTGTGCAGAAAGAACCCAAACAAAAGAGGCTTGTGGAGGAATAGGTTTATTAGGCTTATAGACTTGAGGGGAGATTCCTTCCTGGCAGGGAAAATGATGGCATGAGCAGAGGATGGGCATCACCTCTGCCATAGCACTGCAAACAGCAGCAGGAAGGTTGTAAAACCTAAATTCCCATTAGCTGAGGATTGATCATTCAGAGCACATTCATTTATTTTGGGGGGACACCTGGATCAAACCATAACAGTATGTAAAAAGGCTACTGATTTTTGTGTGCTAATTTTGCATCATGCCACATTGTGGGAAGGTCTAAAAGAATTTTTCTCTTGGAGTCTTTAGTTTTTCTTGTATATAGAATCATATTATCTGCAAAGAAGGGTAGTTTTACTCTTTATTTCCCATTTGAATTTCTTTTATTTATTTCTCTTGTCTTATCTCCTTATGACTTACAAAGTTTCATTAAATAGCAGTGGAAAGAGTGGACAGCCTTGTCTTGTTTTGGAACTTGGTGAGAATGCTACATTTTTTTCTCCATTTGGTATGCAATTAACTATAGGTGTGTATAACCTTTATTACATTGTGGTACATTGCAACCATTCCTACTCTCTCAATATTTTAATAGTGAAAGATATCAAGTTTTATAAAGGCCTTTTTGATATCTACTGAGCATTTCATGTGATTTATATTGATTTATGTATTTTTTGACAATATCTATATCTTCAAAATAAACCTACTTGACTGAGGTAGTTGAACTGTGTTTTTTTTTTTTAATTTACTTTATTTTATTTGTAAGGGGAGAGAAGAAAGAGAGAGATAGGGAGAGAGGGAAGAGAGAGACAGAAAGAATATTAATGGGCATGTCAGAGTTTCTTGCTGTTGCAAATGAACTCCAGATACATGCTAAATTTTAGGCCCCTGGCTTTATGCCGGTATTGGATAACCCAGGCTGACAAGCTATTTAAGCAACCATCACTGACTGCTGAGCCATCTCCCCAGTCAAAGGGTGTTGCGGTCAGCTTTCTAGTTGCTGCGCAGAAAGAACCCAAGCAAAAGCAGCTTGTGGAGGAATGGTTTTTTTTGGCTTATGGACTCGAGGGGAGACTCCATTCTGGCAGGGAAAACGATGGCATGAGCAGAGGGCTGGACATCACCTCTGCCACAGCACTGCAAACAGCGGCAGGAAGGTGTGCCAAATACTGGCAAGGGGGAGCTGGCTTATAACGCCCATAAGTCCCCCCCCCCCCAACAACACAGCTTCATCGAGGTTGTAAAACCCAAACTGCCATCAGCTGAGGATTGATCTATCAGAACACATTCATTTGTTTGTGGGGGACACCTGGATCAAACCATGACAAAGGGCAATACTTTTGACATGCTCTCGAATTTGCTGTTCAAGAGTTTATTTAGAAATTTTGAGTCTCTTCTTATCAGGTATATTGATCAGTAGTTTTCTTCCTTTCTTTCTTCCTTGCTCTTTTTTTTTCTTTTTTTCTTTTCTGTATGTCCATGTGCTTTTGTTATTGCGATAATTCTACCTTCACAAAAGCAGTTAGGGAGAATTCCCTCTTTAGCTATTTTACACTTGAGAAGGATTGAATTTATTTTTTTTTAAAGAACTCAGAATTCTGCAGTAATTTCTTCTGGACCTGGATGGTTTTCTTTGGAAATTTTTCAATTGCCATTATAATTTCTTTGCTTGTTGTAGATACGTTTAAATTATTGCTCTCATCTCAGTTAACCTTTGGTAAGTCATAGGTTCTTAAGGAACTCATCCGTTTCTTTGAGATTTTCCAATTCAGGCAAATATAAGTTTAGGAAGCAGTTTCTTAGTGATTTTTTTCTCTCTCACTTTTCATTAAATTGGCTAAAGTCTTGTTAATTCTGTTTATCTTTTCAAAGGACAAATTCTTTGTTTCAATTCTTGTAATTTTTTGTTTGCTTATACATTTCATAAGTCGTTGATTTGTGCTCTGATCTTGATTATTTCTTGCCATCTGGTACTTTTTGATTTGTTAGTTCTTGTTTGTCCAAGGCCTACACGTGCATCATTAAGCTTTTATTATCCCACTGACAGCCAGGCTTGGTGGGCTTTCTGGGGCCTACACAGTACTTGATGCATCATGGTCCAACCAGTGCCTTTGTGTTCTCTTAAGCTTATCAGTCATGGACTCTGAACTTTCAGACAGGCTTCCCTCATTCAATAAAAACTAAGCAGAAGAGGGGGCGGAAAGATTGTGAGAGACTTGGTGGGGGAGAATATCAGAGACATGGCACCCTTCAGTATCAACACACTTGGGTCAGGAGAACCGGGCTGAAGACTGGGCTATCCATGGTCCCCTACCACAGAGACTGATCCAGATGGCCGACAGAGGAGGATATCCAGCTGACTGGGGATGGGGAGGGGGGGGTAATGAGGAATTGGGGATAACAACTCATTGTTGGCCCACTAAACAATGTAACTCATTGTGGATAATAAAAAAAAGTGCAGTTCCCACTGTGGCTGGCAGATTTTCTACTTCTGAAATCCCCTTCTCCCAGAGGAGTCTATTTATTCTGCTTTCTTTACCTTTTACTTGGAAATAAACTTTATTCTTTAAACATTTTCCTACCTTTTAATTTGTTAACCAGCAGAGAAATCAAACACCTCTATATAGTATCAATGGTAATAAAAGTAGAAATTGGCTAGGCAGTCAGGGTGACAGAACCCCCAACATGATTTATTTTTCCTTCACTAAAAGTGGTAAATGTCATAAAGAAAACGTGCATTTTTTTTCCTTACCTGGTTTCTTCCTTCAAAAGATAAACCCTCCAGGAAAGATTTCTAGGTTAAGCTTGTACCATTTCTAGATGACAGAAACTCTGATCCCTACCTAAGATGCCTGAAAAGTGTCCCATACAACAGAAACCCAGTCTTTCTCTCCTAAAAACTGTAAAATTTGGTCATTTTCACTTAGTAAGCTGTGAATCTGGTCCTTGCATTCTGTGTCACATCATAAAAACCCTAACCAGAAAGTCACCCAATGAGTTCTCCTCCTTGCTAAGGACTCCTTCCTCTCTGTACAGAGAGCAGTCTTTCCCTTCTATCATTTTAATACAGTACTAAGGTCTAAGTTTCACACTCCTGTGGTCTATGAATCTCATTCATGGAATTCAGAATATAAGAAAAAGAGAAGGTCACTGACTCTTGGAAGCTTTGTGTGACCTTAGAGCCTGGAACCTTAGCTTAGGAATCACAGCTGTTTAAGATCCAAGATAAGGCTCCATCACTCTCAAAGACACTCCAAAAATCTCGCCTCATATTTATGGGATTGCTATTTTCTTGGAGGGAGGTGTATTTGCTCTTTTTGTTTTGAGTTGAAAGTTATCTATCTGGAGAAATGCATTGATCAGATCTCTCTGGCACACCAGTGTTAAGTGAGGACTTAGAAAAGTGACTAAGGTTTTCTTGTGGTCATTTGTCACTGCTCTTATTTGTGGTGCTTGGAGTCCAGACTTGACTTTTGTGGCAGGGTGGGGGACATGGTCTCAATTGAGTTGTATCTGTGGAACCCACCCAGATCATCAAATGCCCCATGATGAAGCCAGGAAGATTGCTGAAGGGAATCAAAGTTCTGAAACTCAGAATTCATAGGGAGTCCAGGCTGGAGAGATTGCTCAGTGGTTAAGGCACTTGCCTCCAGTGCCTAAGGCCCTGGGTTCAATTTCCCAGCACCCACATAAGCCAGACCCACAAGGTGGTGGCCCTGGTGTGCTCTCTCTGTCTCTCTGTCTCTCTCTCTGTCTCTCTCTCTGTATATCTCTCTGCTTGAAAAATGAATAAATAAAATATTTTTAAAAGAATTCATAGGGAGTCCTATCCCCAGTGGCTGTACTTCTGCACCCCAAGGGTGAAGGAAAGAGGATTCCTGTGGAGAATGAGTGCTGGAATTTTACACAAGTCCTAATCACAATGCTGGGTCACTTGAACCTGAAGGGTGAAGGGAAGAGGATTTTTTTTTTAATTTGAAAAACAAGTTTTAATTGCTTTCCTTTTTCACAAGAAACTTTTTATAGAAAAATTTTATGTATGTTCAAAAAGGAATTTGGTCTTAGTCTCCTGGACTTTCTCTGTCTTTCCCTCTTCCATATCCCTTGTGCTGCATCCCTCCACCCTCCACTATGTTTTATTGATTATGAATTCTATTATATAAACTCATTGGGAGTTGGTCTTATATCCATTGGTTATCCTCTCTTCCCCATTTCTAATCCTCTGAAGACCCTTCTCAGTGGGAAGAGATTTCTAAAGGAAAACCAGGTGCTGGAATTTAAGTGCCAGTCCCAGTCAGTGCCAATCGCGATGCACCTGCACAGGGAGATAAGAGGAGGATTACCAATGGGAATCTGGGTGCTGGAATTTATGTACAAGACCCAATCAAGTCAGAAACACAATGACCTCCATAATGTTTTAATGAAAAAAGAATTAGCCCCGCCATAACAAGAGAATAATAAACACAGGAAAAGGCATTTGCTTGAATTCCCAAAGAGAGTACATGAAGAACTCCGGATTCCACCACACTTTTGTCAAACACAAGATGATCTTGTTTTCTTCAAGATATGATTTGCCTCTCCTTTACAAGTAAAACTATGTCATGAAAGTCAGGTATTTTAATATCTCTGAAAATAATTTTATTGCTTCAAAATAAAACACATATATTAAGTGTTTTAGAAGACAAATATCAAAACATATTGAGGAACTCACTCATCCCTACCATATTAAATATTCATTCAGTAGTATTTATTGAAAAGTATCTCTGTACCATAGTCTTGCCTGAACATAGCAGGTGCTATGGTAATAAATTAAAGAAACACAAGTTCTGGCTCAAGGCATTTTTATTCCACTGTGGTAAAGAAAAAATAAGCAAAATGAATAATCAAAACAAACAGATCTTTACAGCTATAAGATTCTTATTTTGCCTTGAATTTTGACATAGTCCTGAAAGTGTTCAGGCCCTGCTTGTGATTGTGATGCACAGACACACACACACAAAAAAAAAAAAAAAAACTGCCATCCTCAACATGATAAAATGAACAAATAAAATTGGTCAAATTGTATTTTTATTTACCCTATCAAAGAGTTGAGGTCACAAGGCAGCAACAAGTGTTGAATTTCAAATCCTAACAAGTGTCTCCAAGGAAAGCAGCTACATAGGAACTGTTTCATGTTTAAACAGCATGTGATGAACAGCAGGGATGAGGAGGGAGAAGGAAAAGAGGGAGGGAGAAGAAATAGAGAATGAGAGTGAGTGGGAGTCAGAGATTGTCAAAAAGACCAGAGAAATAAAAACATTAATAAAAGATACAAAAATATAGACACATCATCGTAAAATTGTTCCTATCAAACACTGAATCCTTTTCAGGGAAACTTGAAGGGAAGAGGTAAGGGATTCTAAGGAATGAGAGGTAGGACACTCAAGGGGACATTTTTAAAATACTGAGAGAAAGAACACATTCTGTCAGCATAAGTATGGACATAGTGAAAATGTCTTTTACTGGGGGAAGAAAAATGTTTATTTTTCATAAATTAAAAAGCAATTCATGAAATTAATTATATAACAGTATATAAAATGAAATTATATATTGGATATTGTTGCAGTCAGCTTTCTATTTGCTGCACAGAAAGAACCCAAGCAAAAGCAGCTTGTGGAAAAATGGGTTTATTTGGCTTACAGACTAGAGGGGAGACTCCATCCTGGCAGGGAAAACGGTGGCATGAGCAGAGGGGTGGACATCACCTCCACCACAATATTGCAAACAGTGGCAGGAGGTGTGCCAAACACTGGCAAGGGGAAGCTGGTTTATAGCCCCATAAGCCCGCCCCCAACAACACAGCTCAAGGGAGGTTTTAATTTCCAAACTGGGGATCGATCAATCAGAACACATTCATTTATTTGTGGAGGACACCTGGGTGAAACCATAACAGATATAAAGGAAATAAAAGATAAAACTGAAAAGATGAATAGAAAAATCACAATTATAATTGGAAACTTTGATACATTTTAAATATCTGATAGAAAATGTTCCACATATAAGTCAAGAAGAAAACATAAGACACAAAAACTATAAACATTAATATCTAACATTATGTAATTGGAATCAATAGAATATTTTACAATTGTTATGTGCATATGAAATATTCACTAATATTCTTCTGAATTAAAAATTCAAAACATTTCAAAATATCAAATTTATAAAATGTATGTCCTCTTATAACATGAAATTTAATTAAAAACCAATAGGTAGATCTCTAGAAACAGTTTGATTTCATACAAATTAAATAACCTCTTAAAATAAAAATAGATAAAAAAGAAATTGCCTGGGAAATATTTTTTTGAATTTAGATAAAGGAAAAATAAATGCAAAAAAATTATAGGACACATCTTCCATATTGCTTAGTAGGCATTTTACACAATTATATTCCTACATTAAAAATGTTTTCTCAAAAAATAGTCTCAAATCATTTCATAAAACTTCCAATGAGGAGGGATAAAGAAAAACTAAATCTGAAGGCACTATACAAGAAAAAAAAAATGCTGGTAAGAACCTAAATTGGTCTAAAAGCTAAATCATTGTAAAAAAAAAAAAAAGGATTTCCTTCACCAGATTAAAAAAATTGAAAGACCTTTAGAAATGAAAATGATTGAAACACACACCGAATATCAATATATCAGTATGAGATATAAACGTGGTATCATAATAGCATCTCTGGTAGTCAGAAGAGATAGAATATTACAGTTAAGTTAGGACTGGATGATGTCCATCTCTGGTTGTAACTGGAAAAAGAAATTGGCAGCTACTCTTTCTATTGTACTTCATACGAGAAACATAACCAGTGTAATATGGTTAAATAAATGAATCAATGATCTGAAATTGAACATAGAAAAAAATTGCATTTATACAAAGCATGAAAATGCATAAAAATTTAGATAACAAACCAACTATTAGAATTAAGTGGAAATTTCTGCCATATGAAACAATGCTGGAATGGGTGACCCTCAGGGGACAGAAAGGCAGAGTGAATGTGGCTAATAAATCTAGTGGTGATGAGCCTATTGTCTATTTTGATTGTGCTGCTGACAAACAACTGTATAAATTTACCAAAATTACAGACCTCGATAGTAAAGTGAATTTCAGTGCTTACGAAAGAGCCTTAAAATTAATATAAATAAAAAGGCTGAAATAGACGTGAAAATAGATGTCTCTAAATTTCTTTCCACAGAAAATCCTTCCTTATATCATTCACAGGCTGGAGTCAATGCCTTGCCCAGGCTGGAGAGGGTAACCCAGTGATATGCGTTAGGATGGATTCCTGTGTAGGTGTATGTGTATCAGTATTGTGGTTCGGTGTTCAAACGTGTGTTTGAACAGAGTGAGCGGTGAAGATTTAAAAATGTCCAGTGGGCTGATATTTATGTGATTATGTTCTTTTCCAGTGTGTCTGAGCACCTCTCAAACTCATCTTCTGTACATAATATAACTGATAAAGCCATTTGCCAGATCATCAGGCATCATTGCAATTCTTTTTTTTTCAGAATTTTTTATAGATCAAATAATACCTTCTAAATTAATTTTAGCAATTCTTTCCTCAGATTTTTCTAAAAGCCCAGACTGATGGAACACAGAGATTACACATGAATTTTCATTTCTAAAGAGAGACTTCTGTTTTATGCTTATTCCATTTCCTCTTTTGCCATCTGCTGTTTGTATTTTGAGATCATAAAGTTGGAAGGAGTTGGAGATATCCAGGGCTCTGGTACTTGACCTAAACTTGGAAAACCTTCCTAGCAGTTTCCTTAAGCACACAACCTCCTCTCAGCTCGGGGTGGTTAGTGGGTGGCGTGTATTCCACATCATGCAGGTGCTCAGGCAAGGGACTGGGTGGTTATTAATTCCTCACTCAACACTGCCAAAGACTAGATTGGTGCCCCCTTTCTTGCTCCATGTTCCCAAAAGTTGTGCGACTACCATATTTAGAGAACATTATTAATTAATTAGTCTAGTTATCTCAGGGCTGTTTTTTTAGTAGCTAATTTTCTACCTCCAAGGATAAAATATATTATCAAATTGGTCTATATATCTAAGTGCTATTCCTGGCACTATTACTGAAACATGTTATATATGTCCATGAAACTAATTTTTGGTGTACAGGGAGGAAAGATTATTCCACCAAAATTCTTTCTTTTCTATATGTACTTTACAGAGTTTTGAAATGGAGGTTTTTTTCATGTGTAATCCCTACTGCCCCTTTCCCCAGACTTCTAACCAGCACAGGAAATAATCAAGATCCACAGAGCTGCAAGGAATGGTTAATATTATGGCCTCCATTTGCAAGCCATTGCTGAGGAGGCTCTCACAAGATCTAAGAATCTTTGATGTGTTGTGAAAAGGAATCTGCCAGTTGATTTTTGTTTGCTTTTTATGTTTTATTAGTATATGATAATTATATGCAATACTATTTTATATACATATATAATATACATATATAATGTATTTCACCCATGTCCATGCCTCATTACCCTCTCCTGTCCAACACCCACTCTTGCTGATACCCTTTCTCATCGCAAGTAGTACCTCTTCTAGTTTTATGGCTTTGTTTTATTTTATTTATACTTTTCTGACCCTTTTGTGTTTCATAACGATAACTTACAGGAACATGGGTACCTCACCAGTGACTTCATCACTAAAAAAAACATCTCTCCTTCCCTCCAAATCCTCAAGATTTGGGGGAAATCCTCAAGAAAGGATGGAGCCTCATGCACTACTCCCCTCTTTGATTATATAATACTGAGAAACCCAATTTAGTGAAGGTGGAATGTACTGCTGGAAAAACGCAACTACTGTGAGTTCATGAGTAGGACAGTGATGCCATGCTTCACACCCCAAAGACAGCCTTTGGCCTCACTCCAGTCCTTCCTCTGGTTCCTTTTCTGTTTTGCCCTCTGAGTCTTGGAGAGAGTCATACAGAGGTCTCAACCTGTTATGAGTCTGCAGTCATCTTGCCCACTGGGGGAAAAAAAAGACCTTAATGACTAAGGTTGGTGTTTTCACTAATCTATGGACATAAACAAAACTATTTAGAAGACAATTTGATAAGCACATCATGTCTCTGTAGCAAAACAACAGCAGTATCCGCCCCCCACCCTTATACTAGGTCCTCTGTCTTAACCACTCATGTCCTTTTGACTAGGTTTACAGGACCAGATGTAAAAACGTGCCGCAAATCCAATCAGAGAGCAGTTGGTTAACCTCATTACTGACTTGCTACTAGTTTACCAGTGAACACGTTTTACTTGGTGGCTTGATGGGGTAGTATGGAAGGATCACTGTTGAATAACTCTTTTTAAGGTCTTTTATCCCTCAATAGCCTGCCGAACACCTTCTGACACAAAGTGATCTAGCCAGAAAGAAGGAAGCTGACATCCTGTTTTAAGCTTGATATCTCTATATCCTGGGACCAAAGCATATTTTGTCTTTAGTAATGGGGTCTTACCATCTAGTTCTAGTGAGAAACCTAAGGATGTGGAATATTTATTGACCAACCACTAACAGGGAGGTAGTCCTCCCCTGGCATTGGGATTTTCATTGAATTACCTATCTCTTCTGGAGGCAACTTTTTTCACCAATGCAGGGTACTTCCATTCAAATTTATTTTGATTAGCAAGTATTAGATTTCTTTATAATATTTTGGTACATCCTTAATTTTGGCTGACTCTTTTCACTCCCCTAAATTTCTCTCCCCTTTTTCCTTAAACATTTTACACCTGGTATTGTTCCTTCCACTTTCACATCCCATGTATTAAAGAATATTTAACTAATTTTATGCAAATATTTTTTATGAAAAAGAAGCAGTTTAAAAATTTCTGGATTAGAGATTAGATTTCTGATTAATGAATGATTCTTGTTGTTAATAGAGAAAAGCCATGGCAAATAGTTCTTTGTCATATTTATAACACATATGCAAGCAAATCATCTTTGACCATGATTTATTTCTTTATTGATACCACAAAATTGTTTTCGGTTTCTGGAGAATTTTAAAGAAATGATCAGCTGATAAGTAACCTTGGGATATTAATCTCATTGCTCTACATCCTGTCCTCATCCATCTAATGTCTTACAAAATAAGGAGGAAATTCCAGCTGAACGGTTTGGATGGTATCTGAAAGTTTCTGAGAATGATAACAGAAATGGGGGAACACTCTGACCTCAATTTCCTCAAAACTTGGACCATCATATCATCATCTTCTTCATCACCTTCACTTTTAGACCTCTAGTCCAGAGTCATTAGGAGAGAACACACTTGGACATCTTGAGAAAGATATATTTACATGTGTATGTGTGTCCAGGGCACATGTGTCTTGGAATGTGTAGGCCTGTGCATTTGTGGGTACTGTGTGTATATACCTGTGGAAGCCAGATGTTGATATTATAGGAGGCTGCAACAGTTGTCTAGCATTTATGTGGGTACTGGGGATGTGAACACAGCAAACTCTTTACCACCCTAGCTATTTCCTAAGCCCCAGCAATGCGTTCCTAAAAGATGTTCTGTGAATTGCCAGAACTAAGTGAAATAATTTGTATAAATAGCTTTACCCTGTGTCCATAGATGTTGAATACCTTATATTTCTAGTCTAAATGGAGTATGAATTTACATTATTTTATTAATATATTTATAGTGACACTAATGTTCATTTTTGCCATGTATAGGTCACAGCTAGATCGACACACTGTTTCATGGGCCTTACCATGTGGTCAGAGTTTTAAATGGTTTTCCCTCTTCTACTCATCAGCACTCTACCCAATTCTTGCTTATTGCTCCAGGAAACATGCATATGAAGTGGCTCTATACATTCTATAATCACTCAACTTTAAATATGATGCATCTTTAATAAAAAAAGTACTTAATGTAAGTGAACAAATCATACACCTGAGTTGGTGGGAGAGTCATGATCATGGTGAAATTAGAAATGCATTCTTTGCTTATATTTTTCTTTCCTATGTTTCAATATGGTAGTTCATCAAATAGAAATTCTAATTACTACGTATTTTGTGGGCTGGTGATGTTTAAGATGGCCAAGTGTGTGAAGTACTTATCTCTTAGAAAAGGTCAAATGAGGGCTGAAGAGATGACTTTGCAGCTAAGACTGTTGCCTGCAAAGCAGAAGGACCTTAAATTGATTCCCCATTACACACAAAAAGCCAGATGTACAAGTTTCCCTCTGCCTGCCTCTCTCTCTCTCTCTCTTTCTCTCTCTCTCTCTCTCTCTCAAATGAATAAATAAATAAAACATTTTTTTAAATGTCAGATGAGGTAAGAGCTCCTGTGACTGAAATACTCAACCTGTGAATGCAGGGGAATCATGGCTAGTCCATGACTGGAGGTGTAGATACGGCTTCTATCTAAGCCTATTCATATCTGAACTCTCTTCTTTTGTCCTGAATAGCTGTGATGTTAGTCATCACAGTTGCACTCCTGTGCTTTCTGTGGCATCACCCTGGTTGCTCCAAGAGGCTCTTGCCCAGTGGCTTCCTTTGCATTGTTCCATAGCAGACCTTCTGCTGTGCTGTTTTCACCACTGATTCCCTGAAGGACCTCCCACACAGCCATTATTTTCAATGAAATTATTTTCCAAGGTAAGACCAGCTTTAACAATGATTCATAAACTGATACTTCTACATGTGGAAATAAAAAATGTAACATTAGAAATTATACTGATGAATATAGATTGGATTGCATTCTATAAAATTCCACATATTTTGAGCCAGGCATGGTGGTACATGTCTTTAATCCCATTACTCGGGAGGCTGAGTTAGGAGGATTACTGTCAGTTCAAGAACTACAGAGTGAATTCCAGATTAGCTTGGGTTAGAGGGAGACCCTATCTTAACCACAAAGAAATTATGTAGGTTTAAGTTATATTTGACCTCAGTTTGTATCTTCAATTTGACTAGTACTGTATGGTTTCATAAATATTTTGATGACATTTGGAGTAGAATAATTTGGTAAGGAATGTTGTTGTATGCTGTCTGACCTCAGCTGTGTCTTTGTAACATTATTAATTATTCAAGAAAAATATTGAACAAATATTTACATACAACGACAGCTAGGTAGTTTTGGAAGTAGAAGATGAGAATGAACAAGGCATGGCTCTACTTTCACATTAAATACTTTAGAGAACTAGGTTTTTTTTTTTTAAGTCTGAGCAAGTTCCTTTCATTTTTGTATTTTATAATTAGCTAAATACATTTTGAATATTGCATATTTCACAAGTAAGAATGATAGAAGACTTAGAAACATAGAGTAACTAGGTTGCAGTGAATACAAATATTTTAACCAGTCCTTACTCTTAGTATCTATAATTTTATTTTACAAAAGAATGGATAGAGATATAGAGAAAAAAAATCTAAATTTCTGGCACTCCTAAAGGATGAATAGAAAAAAGACTGTCTTAGGGGATTCTATCTCCCAAAGTTGAAAGTTTTTATACAAAATATAAATGACATGTATTTCTTTGTCATCTTAGGTTCCATTGCACAAATAAAATATCTGATCGACACATAGTAGGTATTATTAATGGAACAGACTAAGCTATGAGGTAATATAGAGCAAAAAATGTGTCTCAAATGGGCTTTGGCTAGTTATATGTTGGAATAAGTTTTACAACTCTATTGACCTTAGTTTCTGAACCATTCATTCAGCATAATGACACTAAACACACACACCTACAAAAACACATTAAATCTGAATTATAAGCAAATTTGATTTAATATCAATATTAAATACACATTGTTCAGCTCCTTAGATAGGAATATTTTACAACTGACTTACTGCTATAGGATCACATTCAAACATGAAGTATTGTCAAAGGTTAGAACACCTCAGCTCCAGCAGAGGATCACTGCTGGCCGCAAAGAGACAATTATATTTCCATATTGTTCCTTGCTGTAGTCTGCTTTCTCACTGCTGCAACAAAGAACCCAACCAAAAGTGGATGATGGGAGGAGTGGTATAATTTTAGCTTACAGAAGACTCTATCAAGGCAGCGAAAGTGATGGCAAGAGTGTTAATGGACGTCACCTCCTGCCAACATCAGGTGGACAACAGCATCAGGAGAGTGTCAAAAGCCGGCAAGGGGAAGCTGCTGTAACCCCCATAAGCCTTCCTTGATAACAGAGCTCCAACAAGGTTCAGGTACCTAAACTGCCATGAACTGGGGTCAAGCATTCAGAACACAAATCATTTTGGTAGGACACCTGGATCAAACCATCACATTCCTCAAAAAACAACCTGTTTACTCTTGACTCCTATTACAATAAATATCCTCTAATTTGAGAAATCACTATGAAACTGTAATACAGATTATAATAAGGCTAATGTAAATTCATTTCTTGATTGTCAGTTTTTCAAAAACTATTCATTTTAGTGTATGAACCACATACTGGCAATGGAACATTTAAAAAGACAACTTATCTGTCCTCATGGTATAACTTTAATGCTTATAATTTAAATAGTTCAAATACATTTGAACAACATATTTCATTGGATTCTAATGTATTTTCTCAACAGTGTTCGTGAAATGTAAATATTGAGATTTTATAATGAGAATACTAATAATATGAAAGATTGTAAGCTTTTTAGCTACCTCTCAAAATTCTTAATTTTGTACCAACATTGCATAAACTTAAACAGAAGATTATTTCCAGCTATCAGTACACAGTGTACTAAAGCTAAGAGTTTCCAAATTTGCCCTTTAATGTTGACTCTTCCTTGTTTTTAGGGCTCATATCAGAAGACATATTGTCTGTTACCAGATTGCTTGTGACTTTTTGTATATTTCATTCTCAGTGCTCTGCCTGGTCTTCCACTAGTGCATATAATTGAGAGCTGACTTCCAGCTAGAGAAAGATTATATAGAGCCATTTCTTTAATACAAAAGAGTTTCTTTCACTCTTGTAATTTTCTGCTTATTGCTTGGGCTAGAGAATAATAAATGCTTGATTACTTGCTCCTTTATAGCTTCAAGTACTGTCTGTTTCTGGAAAACAAGGCTATTTGTCTATTACATTTTTACAAAACATTAGATCTATCACCTCATTACCTGGGGAGTCTGTCTTCATACATAATGTTTATCCCACCCTCGTTCTTATGTCCAACCTACTTCAATTATCTTTCTCTTCTCCTTACTGCTTGGCATCTATTGCCTGAATTACTAGGCCATGAAATGTTCCCTTTCCTATCACTCAGTCTCTCTGATATTTCCAAATCTTTCTTGTGAGACATCAAAAAGGAGTGCTCCATTTCTTTACAGAATTAATCAGATGTATGGTGTTAATTGCAACCTTTTCTACTAATTGAGATGCAGTAAAAAAAAAATTATGTGGTAGAGGTAATGTCTGAATTTACTGTGAGAAATATGCATAACTATTAGGTTTTATGCTTTTGGAATTATATTATCATTTGTTTATTCAAATATATTCAAATATGTTGAATCTTGTTGCACAAAACAATGACAGTGGAAAACCTATTTTTTTTGTTTGTTGCTATTTGTGATAGTCTTTCATAGTGATTTTAATTTTGTCATTATAATTTGCTTAAAATTACATAGATATTTCTGACTTTTACTAAAATTTATTTATTTCATTTCATTTCACTTAGAGAATAAAAATTGTATCTTTAAAGTACTAGCTTACTTCTTCATATGAAAAACTAATTAGGGACGGGAGAGATTGGTCAGTGGTTAAAGATCCTGGTTTGCAAAACCTGACAGCCTGAGTTCCATTCCCAGTACCCACATAATACCAGATGCCCAAAGTGGCACATGCATCTGGAATTTGTTTGCAGAGACTGGAGGCCCTAGCATACCCCAGCTTTCTATGTGTCTGTCTATCTCTCTCAAATCGATAAATATCAAGAAATAAAGCATTAGCGTTAAAAAACTAAACACTCAGGCTACAGATATATGTATATAGAGATATTTATACATATTCTTATATACACATATACATATATTTATTTACTTAAAAATTCGAACACCATACAATTAAAAAGACCAGTAACACACACACACACACACACACACTAGATTAAACTTAGACTTGAATTACAAATGAATATGAGGTAATTCTGGTTTCTTTTTTGCTTTTATAAAGCTCATAAAATAATGTGCATGTCTACCTCATGGTTTTCTGTAAAATGTAAGCATTCGTTTGGCTAATATTGACAAACAATCTCAAGTATTCTCATAAGCTGTGTTTGAGTGCCCACCAATGAATATACATTCAGTGAGAGACAGAAAGTCTTTCCATAGAAGGATGCCTGTTCTATCTTCTCTCCTTGGGTTTTCAAATTTCTATGTTTTCTCTCTCTCTCTCTCTCTCTCTCTCTCTCTCTCTCTCTCTCTTTCTCTCTCTCTTTCTCTCTCTCTTCCATTCTCTCTCTTGTCTCCCTCCCTCCCTTTCTCTCTCTCATATTTTCAAGTGTGTTTGAATTTTATTTTTACCCAAAATATACAAACCATATCTTATTTCCTTCCTACCACCCTCCTTTTTCTCCCTCCCTGAATCTCCTTCCATAGAATCCCTTCTTCTTTCCAACTAGTCTCCTATTTTAATGTCATTGTTTTTCCTCCTATTATGCAGGTCAAGTGTAGACAGTATCAACCACTGTGAGGTCACTAATGCAATGACCACATTGTGTCTGGAAATCAGAATGCTATTTTCTAAAACTACACATTCCTCTTTTGATTTGGGTTAAAGCCAAATTGGCATCAAACATTCAACCTTCAAAGAAAACAGAAGCTACCATTTGTTGAATAATCACAACTGCTTTAACTGTATCAGCAGAACTTTCTTTGAATTTCTGCAGCCCCTTTCAGAATTTATTAGGCGTCTGAATTTTCAAAAAGTTGCGAAGGCATATAGCCAAGATTTTATGAGAATTTATAACTCTGTATTTTATTAAATACATGTCTGAATCTAGTGCTCTAATAGGAGAGAACAGGCTTTTAAATTTTAAAATATAGTAATATAATGGCCCAAAAGGAGAAGTGAATGGATATTCTACAATGTATTAAAAATTTATTTGAACACATACAGAGCAATAGGAATAAATTTCTTAAGCACCAAAGAATTATGTTTGTGCATTTGAACTTGAGAGATTTAGCTTTAGGATAAATTATAGCTAGTTATAGGAAGGCTAAGAAAAGATATGAAAACTTGAAGATGAAATAAAGAGGAAAATGAAGAAATGGAGAGGAGACAAAGTAAGAAGGCTGAGGAGGTAGGGGAGGTGCGGGGACTCTTGAGAGACCTCTGAAACCTGAGCAGGATTGCCGCTTTTGACATCCTCAAAAGTAGGTTTCGTGGATTATATGAGATGTATTACACAAAAATAAAACAGTATACATTACTGTTTTTGAAGGAATTAATATGACTGATGGATTAATACAGAGTAAGAAGTAAAGCTACATAGTTCATTGTTTAACTGTTATCCCTAATAGCTCTCATTAGGATGACAATGTCAAGGTCATTTAAATACAGATCACTATGAATGCAAACCTGTTTCAGATTAGTGACAGGATATGACTGACTCTCCTTCTACATCATTTGGGCCTTTGACTCACTTTGTGTTCTCAGAAATGCACATTTAGTAATAAGATGTGGGGTGTGTGTGTGTGTGTGTGTGTGTGTGTGTGTGTGTACCAAATTTCCACTGAAAAATCTTTACATGGCCATAGAAAGCATTTGGAAATCCTTCAATCTATAATCACAAAACATTCCTTTCTACTTACCAAGTTTTAAGCAATTCTTCAAAATAGCTGTAAAGAAAAATTGCATTGTATGATAATTTCAATGGAAAAGTTTTTTTTTTTAATTTTATTTTTTTATGAATGTGGTGCATTATTGGAAAACTATTGTCTATTCACTAACTATTGTGATAGTTTATATTTATTGATTGTCACCTGTGAGAGATTACGTAGATTAGATCAGTCTCTGGGAAGGTCTTAACTGTGGGTAGCAACATTTATTTCATGGGCAGGGGTCCTGAAATGTACAAGACAGAGAGAGCTGGCTGACCACTAGTATGTGGTCATTATTGCTTCCTCACTGTCAGCTCAGCCATAGATGGGCCCATACGTATGTAAAAGAGCTATCTTCCCAGTGGACATCTTGAGCTGTCATTCCCATGAGCTAGAAAGGAACACGTTAACCTTTTTGTCATTGACTGTGGTCACTAGCCACATGTAGACCTCCAGGCATAATCCCCAGTTGAAAAGTGCTAATAGGGAGAAGGGTAAATTATAAAATTTATTTTATGGAAAATTGAGATAAAAAGGAAAGCAATATAGGAAAGCACTCAAGTTAAAAGAAGTTCTCTCCCTTCCCAGCCTGGCTGCAAAGTGGGGAGGAGACTGGGAAAACATCCCTCACATAAGAAAAAGTCTCTCACAGAGGGAAGTATCTGGGGAAAGAAAGGGCAGAAAAGAAGCTCACACGTATTTCTGTCCCATTTTTATAATGAATCAGATATCCAAATAGAATGAACCTCATCACCAGGTACAGGTGTGTAGGGAACACCTGATTAGCTGCCTGGCCCTGGAGGAATGTTGACTTAGAAAGGGCCCATAAACAGGACCTAAGCCTTTGAAATTGGGGAAGAAAGAGTGAGCTGTTGCTGAGGGTGCCTAGAGCCACGTAGTCCTGCCAGGGCAGACAAGGTGACAGCCATGATTTTATGGGCCAATCCCTAGCTAGCCAACTATCAGGAACAAGCTACCTTGCTCCTAGGCTGTATCATTAGGACGGATGACGGATAATGCCACACACAGCAAGGAACTGGCAGAGTTTGGAATAAAGGTATGGCCTCCCTCGCTGCTACCACTGGCCTTTCTCTCCATTTGTCACCTCACCTCTTTTGTCCTCCCTTGCTGCAGGAGAGCTCAGACCTCACACTCATTGTACACTGAATGTGAGGAGCAGCTTCCTGCTCCTGTTGACATGCCTTGGAACATATAAAAAGAAGATAAAAATATATTCTCCTTTGTCTTCATCTTATTAGACTTTTATAGTAGTAAGCAGAATCTTAGGAAAGCCTTTTCCCAGGGAGACCTGCTACTGTTGTTTTAAACATGTTTAACAGTTTTAGCCAAATAATTTGTGCATTTTTTTGTGTGTGCATGTTTGTGTGTGTACATGTGTGTAGTGTGTGTGCATGTGTATGCGTGGTTATATGTTGTGGATGTACATGTGGGGCAGAAGTTTGAATTTATGTCTCCCAATAGACTTGGGTGTTTTTATTAAAAGCTTGTCTCCAGACACCTGATTGGAGGACTTGTCACTGTGGGTGGTTCTGATTTCTAGCCTAAAGATATGCAAAGTGCTTGAGCTCTGCCTGGGTTTCCTGCTACTTGGCTGCCTGTTTGTGCTTGCTTGCTTATGGTGCAGGAGGTTTGGCTGTGTTTCTCTGCTTGGCTCTGTGAAAGGGAGCCAGGTTCTTTGGGGATGATGGATTTTCCCATGCATCTGTAAGCCTGAAATAAATTCCATTCCTGCCATAAACTGTGTCTTGGTTGGAAGGTCATGCCAGAAATGTGAAGCAGACTACAATGGGGGTGGGGTAGGGAGGGTTTGTGCACCGTACTGTGTGCATGTGAGTGTGGATATCAAAGGTCAACTTTGGGTGTCTTCCTCTAGTGCTGTCTACCTTAATCTTTGAGAGGGGGTCTCTCACGGAACCAAGAGTTGATCAATTCAGCTACACTAGGTAACCATCAAGTCTTGGAGATTCTGCTCTCTCCGCCTCCCCAGCACTGGAGTTGTAGCCTTGGAGAGTCAGTCATGCCTGGAATTTTACCTAAATCCTGGGATCTGACCTCAGTTGTTCATGCTTACATAGCAAGCGTTTTGTCCACTGAGCCATCTTTCCAGCCTTATTGTGCAGATTTTGTGTAATGTCCACATGTTAGAGAAAGTATTTCCAAAGTCCTTGTCTCTTTTATATCCAGGGATGGATTTAAGCTGGGGTCTCATCGTCCATATGGAGAAAATGAGACAGCTGGTGTCCTACCACTCTCCCAACTCTTCTGGGCATGATGAACGGACTCGATGCACAATGCAACATGCCACTTTCAGTTACTGAACACATTAGGGGAGATTAATCATCTCTCTCTCATTATTAATGAGGAAGCATTACATGCAAATATAAAATGATGAGGAGTTTGCAACAAGCCTCCGTTGATTAACACTAATAAGAGAGGAGGCGGGCAAGGAGGTAGGATTCTTCCCAGTTTTTGTATTCCTTTTCTAACTGTATCTCCCGAAGGTTCAGCAGGCTTTATCTTGCTAAATGTTAGAAGATTATGCTAATTAAGAAACAAGTGAAGATAGCAGAAGGGATGAACTGAACATTAATCCAGCCTGTGTGCGGCTTAAATAAAAATCTTACGTTTGGACAGTATTAATAACACATGGCTATAAATGATTATTCTTTTTTTTGAATTATTTTTATTCAGCCACACGGAAACAAACGTTCAAATTCCACATTTTTTAAGCCACAAGAAATTTCTATAGTCAGTTCTGCAGGACAAGAACATTTTATGTTTTATTTTATTTCAATATGTTTTAAGCTTGGGAGGTTAGAATTTGTTAGCTCATTGGATTGTAAAAAATACCACTGTAGAAAACTATTATGGAAGTGCTTTGTCATTGAGGCATAGAGGCTGACATCCTGTAGGATTTCCTGCCAGTGATTTCATATGTCGGGCCTATGGGAGCCATGTCTATTTGTTCTGCTGACAAGCCACAGATTCTGAACTTTTACAAGAACTGCTTTATGCTGAGTACCATGTGTGCATTTCCTAAAAAAGAAATGAAATATTCAGGGAAGGCCCATAGTTTACGGAAGCAGCAAGGAATGGTCTGGAAGCCACTCCATTTTCACACACTAAGGCATGGGGCTTATGTGACATCCTTACCAACTGCAATCTTAACCACAGGCAACCACTGGATTTGTTAAAATCTCTATGGTGTTCACTGTGCCAGAGATAGTCCTTTCACTTCCTTGTAGAAATCTGTGGGGAAATATATAGACTTTTGCAGAGTTGATCGCTGACTGTGATCCCTAGGAAATATATATATATATATATATATATATATATATATATATATATATATATATATATATATATATATATATATATATATATACAAATATATGTAATAAGTCAGACTCAGGGTCATTTTTTGATAAGGCAAAAACCCTTACAAGAAGTAAGAAAGGAGGTTATGGGTGTTTAAGGAAGAACAGGTAGATTGATGAAAAGTCAGGGAATTGGCCCAACCAGAGAAAGAGAGATGAGCAATCATCATTATAGCTTGAAAGAGAGAAGGTTGAGTAGATACCCAATCTTCAAGGAAAAGAAATATTGCTTCTGGAGCAATGAACAGTGTGGCCTTTTATGCTAACTGAGGGGATGCTGGAAGTTTAGGAAGAAAAATTTAGCTAAGCCTTGAAAAAAAATTATGTACAGAGTAAGAAACAAAGAACCCACATTACCAAGTAAAATCGATTTTCCTGATATGACTCTGACATTTGTGGGTCATCAGTCCCATCAATTCTGTTCAATCATGTAAAGTTGTTTACCAATTACTTTTGAGCTCTTAACTACATGCCACAAACTTAGAGAGAAAAAGGCTTAAAAGCAGCTATATATTTTTGGTTGTTGTTGTTTCCAAAGAATTTAATTTTAAAATTTATGGTGACAGAAAGTTACTATAAGGAGTCATATCATTAAAATAGTCATGGGATATTTCCAGATTTCTCAGCATAAAATGTTACATTCACATTATTTCTAAATTATTTTAACCATATTCAATATCCATTAACAGAAAAGTACTTTCAAATTCAAGTGTGTGCCTGGGATTTTGTTCTACATATCCAGCACTGAAGAAGTCAGAAACAGAACAGGAAATAATCATCTATGCCATGACATAAACTCTTTAAGTGACAAATACATGGAAACATTTTGAAGAGATGCAGGAAAGGATTCATGCCTTATAGTTGTGCTAATGGTAGATGGTATTCTCTCAGGAATGGGTCACATGGGCTAAATATTGCAGGATAACCAGCCTAATACTAATCACAAAGAACAAAATGATTTTTTTTCAAGCTCAGTAAAATATATGAAGTAAAGAGTAGAGACTCTGAGATAATGGTAATGATTGTCAACTGGTAAGACGTTAGGGGAATTTAGTGGTTAGCCACTGCACAGTTGGAGTGGAGGGGAAAGAAGGCTAAAAGGAATGAGAGAATGAGCAAAGAGTGGAAATAAATGGGGAAAATACAAGCTGGGTTAAATTCTTAGAGATAGATAATATGTGGTAAAATATTAGATTTTAAAATAGTTTTCAATGTTAATTTTTTTTAATATATATCAATGTTAATTTTTAAAAATATTTAGACTTTTTAGAAATTTACACTTTTTAATTTATAAAAAATATTTTATTGTACACTTGCAAAAAGAGAGCGAATGAGAGAGAGCAGGAGGGAGAGAATGGGCAGGCCAGGGCCTGCAGCAGCAAAGAATCTGCAGATACATGCTGCACTTTGTACTTTGTGCATTTGGCTTTATGTGGGGACTAAGGAATCAAATCTAGCCAATGGACTTTACAAGCAAGCTTTTTAACTACTGAGCAATCTCCCCTGCCCTATCCCCTCAAATATATATATATATATATATATATATATATATATTTCTGAAAACCAGAAGAACTTTCTAAAAATATTTGACATTGATTTGACATTGGAAATGATAGGCCCAGATATAATTTTACAAAGGTTACTGATGCTGAATTGGAGTAAGGTAAGAAACGAGGCACAAAATACATAACACATGTTATTGGAGTGGACAGAAAGATGAGGAGGAAGATTTCAAACCCTGTTCCATGGTCAGTCAGCAACAAAGAGGTAAAGAGGTGGAAGTTACAGAACCAGGTAAGCCTATGTCTGTGCCAGAGATATCAAACACAGGAAAAGCATTCTGAATTTAAAAAATAATTTATGTTCAATCATATTCAATATATCACGCTCATTAGAATCTCTAGGTCAAATGCTTTTAAACATTAAATATTAGAGACGTGATCTAGTTCAACCTAATATATGTAGATGTTATCTGACACAAGGGATCATGGAAACTTACTGGTCAAAGTGAACATTCATGAAAAAAGTCTTAAATGTGGAAGTTTTCTCCTAAAATTCTAATTCTCCAATGACATGGACTGGGGAAAGAAGACAGAAAGTATAACTGCACCCAGGGTTCCATGGAAATGCATTTGAAACACATCATCACCAAGTCAAATTAAGCTAAATTTCTTCAGGATGTCCTTCATGGGACTTGTGAGTCATTATATCGTGGGCAGGCAGAATGAACTTGGCCCTGAAATGCAGTCATCATTTCTTCAGCAACATTCTGGTGAGAACCTACTGGAACTCACTCTTTCTAGTACCTCGTTTTGTTGGAAGAAGAGCATCCATTTGTTAGTGATTACTCATTTCTTTTTTCTTGAATGTTTCGATACTAATTATCATTTATTTCAATAAACTTTTTTTCTACCAATATTTTTTCTGCTATGATTGATTTTTTTTCTTTCCATTCAAATTCATACATTGAAGCCCTAATTCTGGCTATATTTGGAGATACTGTTTTGGGGATGTGATTTAGGTTAAGGAATTCCTAAGAAAACGGGTTGTAGCATTTGTAGAAGCAGAAAAGCAAGCTTTTTTTTTCCTCCAAGCTCAGACACCATGAACTGACCATGTCCATAAACAGGAAAGCCTGGTGGAGGCTCCTTCCAGGACCCCACCATAAAGGCTCATTTTTGCAGAATTCTGGTTGTTAAAACAAAAGAAGAAGAGAACGTGGAGGAGGAGGAAGAGGAGAAGGAAGAAGAGGAGGAGGAAGAAGGAGATGGAGAAAGATGAGGAGAGCTTCAGTGAAGGAGACAGCAGAACGAAGAAAAAGTCTCAGCTGGAGAGATGGCTCAGCGGTTAAGGCACATTTCTCCAGTGCCTAAGGCCCTCGAGTTCAATTCCCCAGGACCCACATGAGCCAGACCCACAAGGTGGTGGCCCTGGTGTATTCTCTCTCTCTCTCTCTCTCTCTCTCTCTCTCTCTCTCTCTCTCTCTCTCTCTCTCTCTCTCTCTCTCTCTTTCTCTCTCACCTTGAATATGAATAAAGAAAAAGAAAAAGAAAAAGTCTCCTGGCTCCCGGTCTGTATGATTTTGTCATGGCACACCTAGCTGACTAAGACATTATTGATGTCATCTATCCATCACATCAAAAAAAGCAAACATGAGGACAGAAGTTGTGTTTGTCTCACAAAGCAAGAAAGGAAAGGAAATCTCATGAGAGCCAAAGTAATAAAGCCTTCCCTAACTCAGACTGAGTGGTTCTCTACAGGGCCTTTCACTTCCTTTCTCCCTCCATGAGTGTAGCTATTTTCCATCACAATACCAGATAGTTTTATGTCATCAATTACTTTAAAAATCAAATTCATTAAGAAGTACTCACTTACCATTACTGACATGTTCATCCAATAATCTGTCTTGAAATGTTCAAATTTAATATCAGCAAAGATTGTATATTTGGTAGAAAATAGTAATATTAAAGTTTCATTTACTCTTTTCTTAAAAACATAAATATTAGACATTTTTATCAGTTGAAGAAAGAATGACAAAACTTATGTGTGCCTTAGGAAAATAAAATCTGTATGCAATTAAAAATTCAGAATCTTGGCTCTCTGGTCACTCATGTGGCTCACACAGACCATCATTTGTTATCAATTTGCTACTGTTTGATGTCAGCTGGCTACTAGTTATGTGTTGATGGCTCCTAAACACAGACCTACAAATACAAGTGAAGTTCTGTGTTCAATAGAGGAGGTGCTCTATAACCTGCGGCTATGTATCAGAAAAACTCAACAAGATTTGTAGGATACTAAAAAAAAAAAAAATCCATCTTCCAAATTATTTAGAAAGCTACATTTTCCATTAGAATTATGTAGCATTCTTATTTAACAGTATTCTAAATAAATTTTTTTAAATGTAAAAAAAACACATTTTACATTGCTATCCCTTAATTTCATGTTTTCTGCACTGTAGAGCTTTATACTCTACAGGATCCTAAAACTATTGAAATTTTCTTACTGATGGTGTCATTGAGTGTCTTCCATTGAATTCTGGAGTTCCTGGGATTCTCCTGATGAGAGGAACTTCTCTCCTTCTAAGGATCGGTTCTCGTGTGCTCCTGGAAGATACAGGATGAGGATGAGTGAACACCTTGGAACTTACACCTCTAATCCCCCTTCTCCAAGGAGATATTACACTAATAAATTATGTCTACATGGCAAGCCGCCATGAAATCTTTAAGTGAAGGGTTCAAACAATGTCTGGTATAGTGAATACATTAACATAGCCGGAAGATGTCATATCTCACCCAACTCCTTGGGAAGAGAATCACTTGTGCTTAGGACCCATCCAGACCTGGTTGTATGTATGTGTGCATCTGTCTGTTCATTTCTTACCTTCATAATGAATTGGAAAACAACACTGATGTGTTTCCTTTGGTCTATGATACAGTTTAGTTTGTTTTCCTACATGATGCTGAGGGGTTGTGAGAACCTCCAAGTCTGTATCAAGTTGGAGGCATTTGTGAGTCCTCTGGGGATCAGCTGCTAGTGACCAATGTCTGAAGTGAGGGAAATCTTGACAACCTAATTGATTTCAGTTCTTTCGCACTCAGTTGCTTACGCAGGTAAATTGTGTAGGAATTAAGTTAAATGAGATGACAGCTAGATAATGCTCAGAGAGTTGGCAAAAAAAATTAATACACATTAGCATTAACACTGTTGTAAGCAGGAAAATTATCTACCTTTAAAGATCTCTGTAGAAATTCTACTTACCATGTATAGAATAAGAATTATAAGAAAATTTGCAAATTTAGCAAATGATAAAAATCAATAATATTTTATAGTTTTATTTATTTTTATTTATTCATTTACAAGGAGAGAGAGAGAGAGAGAGAGAGAGAGAGAGAGAGAAAACCAGGGCCACCACCTTGTGGGTCTGGCTTATATGGGTACTGGGGAATTAAACCTAGGGCCTTAGGCACTGGAGGCAAGTGCCTTAACCGCTAAGCCATCTCTCCAGCCCAAAAATCAATAATATTTTAAAACTGAGAAAATAAAATATTCTTACTGTTTCTTTTACATCAGATCTTCATTGCACGCATATTATGATAGCATTATTTTCTTATGTTGATGGTTTTGGCTTTCAGTCTTTTGAATGGTCGATCAATTTTTTTTTAATCATTTCTGATCATCTAGAAAATTTTCTACCTTAATTTAAGGAAGAATTTAGAAGTGATGGTAATGAGCATGGAAGAAATTATATTACATGAATTATAAATGTGTGATATAGGAATATAGGATGTTTATAGTTCATGTTTAAAGAGGAAGGTAAACAGAAATGCATAGTATGTGTTCTCTGCCAGTGAACTTTCACTGCAACTATAAATCCACAAACTTAATAAAATATGCATGTTTATGGCAGCATGAGAACTTTTTTTTTTTTTAGTTTTTCAAAGTAGGGTCTTGCTCTAGTCCAGGCTGACCTGGCATTCACTGATTCACTACATAGTCACAAGGCAGCCTCAAACCCATGGCAATCCTCCTAACTGTCTCTCAAATGCTGGGCTTAAAGGCAAATACCACTACACCCAGTTATGAGAACTTTTACATCATCTTCTGTATATAGCTATAAATAAGAAATTTAACATCTAAGTGTTTTTAATCAGCCTCTAGTTACAGCTCTCCCTGTCCATCTCTGCATCTATTTAGAAACTCTGCATACACTTATCTACTGTTGATCTGCAAACTCTTTCCCAAAGCCTCTTGACTTCTGATCAGATGAATGGCGTGGGTGGTAAACACACTGCCTCTGACCTTGACTGGGATTATACAGAAAGAGGATGCAGAGAAGGAAGATAATAAAGTTCAAACAACAAACAAAAAAGTCTTGCTTTCCAGCTATATGTAACTTACAAGTTATCAAACCTTAAAAATAGGTAATCATTCTATTTATCTTGATAACTGGAAATAATCCCCAATTGAACATGCAGACTTAGAATTAGTCATCACATACAAAGCTTGCCCTTCCGTGACCTCAGCCCTCACTTTCCTTATAAACCATTCAAATCTGAACTCTGCATTTGCCAACTCCCAAGATCATTTTCTTGGATGTATATAATCTGTTATATTTTCAGTCTCATAATTGATGTCATGAATTATACTTCATCTGAAATCCATGATTACTCTGAACTCAATGTTTTCATCATGTCAGAGAACAAATCATAATAATTAACAGAATTATATGTGCATACACTCGAAATAACCCAAATAATATCCATCTAAGTGCTAAATCGGATAGAAATGCCTCTGTCAATGTGAATTCAAGTAGAGTACTCACAGAGTAGCAGTAATTTTTGAATGAAAATAGAGGCTTTCAATAGAGTAGTGATTTTTAACATAGGGAAAGCGATGATAAATTGTAAACTCTAATAAATAAGGAATTTAACAATCCTTGCTGTGCCTAGTTGACTACATGGAGACTTCCACTTGGAGTAATCAGGAAGTGATGATTCTATAATAAACATACATAGAAAGCAGTTTTCATTATCCAGTTTTACACACTAAGTATCCACTGCTCTAGACAGAAAGCAATGATTGTCTCAATCAATATGAGATCGTCTTTTCTGAAAGTAAAAGCAAAAATGCATTATCTTTTCTTTTCCTCTTGAAAATTTGTGACCATGTTCTAGCCCCAAATCTAGTATATAGGCCAAATGTAAAAACACATAGAAAATGCAAAAGCTGTGCTTAGCAAATTGAGATTACTATTCATGAATCTATAGAGATTTCTGGAACCTGAGAGAAACAGAAAAAATATTGGCAAAATAGCAAGACATTTTCACCTAAAATCAAACAAATCAGATAATATTTATAGGCGAACTAAATTACTATTACACACCTTAAATAATAAAAGCATAAATCAATGTTAGTAGTACAATGAAGTAATATAAGAATGAATAAGAATAAGAATGAATTAAAAATAAGAATAAATCTCGCCTCCCATCAATCCAAGTGGTGAAAATGTGGCTCTCAGTGTGACATAATTAGGAGGTAAAGGTCATTAATGAGCTGGGACCTAATGAGATGTTTTGTAATTGTAGTGACTGGGAATGTGTCCTTTAGGTGCTATTGAGACCTCAGCTCCTTCCTCTTCCTCTTGGTCCCTTGGTAGGAGAATGAATATTCAAGAAAAGAAATTACACACATGGCAGGCCCATTTATATGGGGAAGGCTACAGTCTGTGGATTACTTGGTGGGGGGGGCATTGTACACTAACACCCTGGTTCATCCACAGAGCTGGGTGGGCAGAGTATTGAGATAGCAGTTGGCTGACGGGCATAGGCACCCGGGGGAACGTGGCAGTGAACAATTATCATTTATTGTACAGATGAAGGTTGTTAATATAGAGGAAAAGGCAGAGGTAGGGGCATAGGCAGCAAGGGGATTGGTAGGGGCAGGGTAGTCTGTGGACTTCTCATGAGTGCATTGGCAGGGGCCAGTAACCCGAGGATGCCTAGTTTGCATACATAAATTGGGGGGGGGGCTTTCTACGTGATTCTAGACAGGTATAGGATGGTGGTGGCTGCAGAGGAATCATAACTTTTAGAATTTATTCTCCAGGTTTTTTATTACAGCTGTGGTGAGTTTAGACTCTGAATTGTCTGCTTATCTCAGGGCTCTCTGTGGCCTGTCTGGAGGGCTGGAGGAGGCTTGAGATTCTCGGGTCTCAGGCCTGCCTCAACTATTGTTAACAGAAGGAGACAATGGGATGCCTACAGTCTCAGCAAGTAATCCTATATCCTCTATGCATCTTAGCAGGGTCCCACAGAAGGCATCCAATTAGGATGAGCCTTGCCATCAGACTCAGAGTGTAATGGAGAGGCTAGATTGGTTCATGGACTCATGGACTGATTCATGAGGGGCTGCTCCGCACAGGTGTATTAAGCTAAGGAAGAGGCAGGAAATAATGTCAGGGAACATTGCTTATAGCCATCTTTTGTGGGAATTATTAGATGTGGTTTCTAGACCTGCCAGGGCAGGCAAGGTAGCATCTCCTTCTTCTCCTTGGACCTTGGCTCTGGCTGACTGCCTATAAAACAGACTGACTGACCCAGTATGTCAACGTAGGAGGGCCCCCAGTGGGTTGGGGACCGGGAGGAGGGAAATGGGGGTATCATCATAAGATTTTCTCATACAATGTACCTAATTATCAATAATAAAGATATCAAAAAAATTTATCTTTCTCATGTCTCCTGCCTTAATGTGCTGACTTTCCTCAGGCCTAGCAATAATGGAGCAAGTGATTACTGATGGAACCTCTGAAGCCATAATTACAGAATACTATAAGAATCCAAGGTCTGCCTCTCTTCCTCTCTCCCTCCTCCCGCTTGGTCATGCTCAGATGACGTCTGAAGTTTTGGAAACACCTCCTTTCATGTTGAGTATACCAGGGCTGAGAAGAGGAGATACCACCTCCTCCCAGAATCCACCCCAGTCTCATCATAAAAGGTCCCTCCCTCACAGTGCAGCTCCCTACTTCCTCTTCCCAATAACCCTTAAAACCCCTCCCTCATCTTGCCCAATATTCTGGAGCACCCCTTCTCTGTTTGGAGTTCTGAAACCTACCCACTCCCCCATACCTTCAGGTACTTCTGGTTTCTCTTGGTGTTAAAATTAAAATCTTGTGTCCAAGACAATATTTATCAACAGTTCCTCTTGATGATGAACCAAAAACCTAACAAAAACTAACATAAAGGATAATTCTAAAATATCATTAAAATGATATGATAAAATTAGAATTTCATATATTTTAATGAATTTCAAGAAATAATGCTTAAACAAAAATGTTGGACAAGATGGCTTTAAGAAATTTTAATAGAAATGAGATTTTAATAACTAAAATGAAAAACTTCAAAATTTCAATTACGGCTAAATGTAAGTGGAGTGAAGGCATGATAAGGAAAGGAAAGAAAATCCTCATTGGGGCCAAGTACAATTAGTTCTCATGTTACCAACTTGGCTCCTTAACCTTGTTAAGGCTTGTCCTCTATATCTTTGAAAATGAGCTACTAATCAACTCATAAAATCTGGATGTGTCTAAGACATGAGCCTGTATGTCTAAGTAGCAATTATGCATATTACAAATTAAAAAGATTAAAAATTGTCCATTTACCTACAAGCCATCAGCTGTGTTTGGCTCCATTTGATCCACTAAGAGAATTTTAAAGACAACTGATATTTTTCTTGAAAAATTTTCATAGTTAATAGACCAAAGTTTGATGGACTCAATTGTTTGGAGGCCTGTCCATATCCTGTTTATTTGATAACATATAATAAACAAGGCTTCCTCTACAATAGCTTTTAGATATTTTTGAAATTTTTACATGTTGGACAAGTCGTTATTGTTCATGAAAATTTTGCTTCTGAAGTTAAGAAGTCACACCGTCTTTTTCAGTTAGAAGCTGGTTATAATTGTATAATTAATCCCCAACATGTAGCTCATAAACCTTCTACATTTTACATGATAGCTGGGCTCATGAATGCATGATGATTTAATTTATTATTTAATTTATTATTAAGCTTCTTGGAACTATAGGAACATGGGTATTTCTATGTTTGTTGGTGCCCAAAAGAAGGGGAATGGTGACCTGCTGGTGCAGTACTCTCAAGGACTCATTCCCATGGAGGATCTGTGATGGGAAGGCAGAAATGAGGAAGGTGGATGCTATATTGGTTGACGTGACTTTTCAATTTGATTTGTCTATTTACAAAGATATTCATTCCATTAAAAATACAGGCATTGCCAGTGTGTTGTATACAGGATTTTCATGCCCAAATACATAAACTGAGTTAATCAAATTAACCATCACAAGGTAGGTGAGACTCATCTAATTACCTAAGTGTCTTAAAAGAAAGAACTTTCCCTAAAAAGAGAGAGAAAGGTTTTTCTATAGGCAACTTTAATATATAAACCTCACCATCAACTCTTTTCTGCTATTTTTTTGTCTCTAGCTCTTTATTGTGAATCAAAATTACAGCATGCTACTTTAGAGGATGTACATGATGAAACCAATGAAGAATCCTGTGTTATAATCAAAATAACTACACACATGATATTTATAATATATTTATTTATTTAAAGGAGAAAAAAATAAGAGAGGGAATGGGTATGCCAGGGCCTTCTGCTGCTGAAAACAAACTCTGTACATATGAGCCACTTTGTTTATCTGGCTTCAGGTGGGTGCTTCCTTGAACATGGGCTGAGAGGCTTTGAAAACAATCACCTTTAACGGCTGAACCATTTCTACAGCCCTAATGTTTCCAATATCTATAGTCAGAAATATGGGAAATATATATAGGATAATGGTGGAAGCAACATAAATAATGTTGAATAATGCAATGTCCATGCTCATGGAATGCATTTTTTTCTATATCCCCAATGTATTGAAGCAATAAGCTTCATTGAATTTTGGAATAACTGTTTTAAATAATTTTATTGGGAACTTTAACATTTGAATGTGGTATAAATTGTCATATTCCCATCAGGTCATCTTTAGTCCCCTCTCCAATGAGGGCCTTTGTCTGTGGGTATATTGCTTATAACTGTGGGGTCATTATTGCACCAGTCAGTTCCTGTGGGGAGGACAATGCTTTGCAGTATCACTTGAAGACTCACTACAGTGCCAGCCAGAGGGCAGCAACTTGCAGAGATGAGGCAAGTTTTCTCTCTAGTGTTTACCATCCACTACATGATGACATTTCTCTCATAGCCAGGATCCGTGGATCTAGGAAGTAGGAGGAGGAAATGAAAATGACACCACTCACTTATCCCTGGTCATCTGTTAGCAAAACGCTTGTTTCCAATATGTTCTTCATGAGATGAAGAAAATAAAGGGATGTTTCCACTTGGATATACACATGGTTCTATTGAGTGGGAGCTTAGAAACTTCAGTAGACAAGTGGGGCTCCTACATCTGTGAAGTACAAGCAAAGAAGGGATTTGCTGTGCTTCTGGGTGATTAGTCCTTACCAGGGGAAATTGGACCACTATTCCACAATGAAGATAAGGAAGAATATGTCTGAAATGCCTTAGTTCCTGGGGTTTCTCTGAATAATAAAAAGATCTGCCATTGCAGTCAATGGAAGACAGGATATCCATGGCCTATATGTTTGTGAAATGAAAGTTTGGGTCACCACAGTAGACAAAGATTTAGCTAAAATCAGCTAAAGGATTATCAGAAGTAATTGGAATAAAAAGAGTGCTCTGGAAGAGAGTAACTATGAATACCAGCTATACCTAAGTATTCCAGAAAGGATGACTAAAATTCTAAGGATTTCTTCCATACTTTATGAATATACTCATGTGCTTAAAAAATCTTTTTTCTCACATGCATGTATAACATGCATTACTTTTATAATAGTCTTTATACAATATTTTATAATGATTTTGTTAAGTTCATGTTACAATATTCAACCTTATAATAACAGGTGAAATTGTAGACATTTCCCCCATTTTCCCCATTTCCCTGCTCCCTGTCCCCAACCTACTGGGGCCCTCCTTGGTGGGCATACTGGATCAGTCCATGCAGTAGGGGGTCGTGAATTGTACAAGAGGTAGCCAGTATTTTTTTTCTTTCTGTGTTGTTGCTGAGGGGAACAATGACTGTGAATATTCTCCCCCACTAAAATATAATTTAAGGATATGTGCTCAGACACCAAGTTGATGAGGGGTGGATGTGTAAGTGTTAACCTGCCAGACCATGACATATAGATGTTTTATCAAACCCAGGGGATATTTTGCTGGTACATTGTTAGATGAGGTTAACATTTACACACATAGATTTTTTTTTTGAGGTAGGGTCTCACTCTAGCCCAGGCTGGCCTAGAATGTTCTTTGTAGTCCCAGACTGGCCTCAAACTCACAGAAATTCTCCTACAACTGCCACTTGAGTGCAGAAATTTAAGGCATGTGACACCATGCCCAGCATAAGTAGATTTTTGAGTAAAACAGGTAACCTTCTTTCTTAGCTCATTATTACTATAACAAAAGAGCATATAGTATGTTGCTTATTAAAAGCAAATTATAATCATAGAAGGTATAAAATTCAAGATGAAGGCATATTTCTTGGTTAATAAACCAGGATCTCTGTGTGTCCTCATATGATGAAAGTGGTAAAGGTTCTTCTCAGACCTGCTTTTTCACAAGTACCATCCCATTCATGAACACTGTGCATTCTGACCATTGAAAGAAAATAAAAGGCAAAGGGCAGATGCACTGAAAAGCTATGGGGGAGATGCTGAAAGAATTAGAATATCAAATGCATTTTTATTATGCTGCTGCCAGAGCAAAAAGGAAATCAGATTTTTCTCCCCATGAAATACTTGAGGTGTCTTCACTATTATTTTCAGGTAGTAATTGCCTCATAGTTAGACTTCTTATTGGTTTGAAATGCTCTGTGTTTTTGTTTATGTTGAGGTTGTTGTTTCAAAGAAGAAAGTAAACAAAACAGCTTGGCCTGCTATCACTTGATTAAAAATTACATTATTTACTCATAGTCCCATTCTTTTAATGTGTTAAAATCACTTTGACCTTATTCTTTTCTAAAGTTATTTAATTCTATGTGACCCTTCCTCATTTGAAATAAAATGCAATTCATTGTGATGTTGTTAGACACAGACAATCTCAATATTCATACTTATCTTTTCAGAAACTTTCCTGTTGTTCTCTTTTCACTCTGAAGTGTGGAATCATTGTCACTTCCCAGGCTGTCTGCTGAGACATTGATTGAGATTATCTAGGTTATTGCCTTTTTATGTTTTTCTTCTTTTTGATGTGCTGTAATGGCCCTCTTTGGCTGAATTTCAAATGAAGACTTTATATGTTTTCATTGAACTGTTCAGGTTCTCTTATAGTAATCAGCCCTTGTTAAAAATGTGTTTTTCAAAAAACCACCCATTAGTGGATATATTGATAATTATCACCTGCTTTTGTTGCCCTGGGGCTTCCTATGGCTGCTTTCCAGTTGAAAGGCTCTGTTCTTTGAGTTGGCAATTTTATCTTATATCTCTATACATTGCATTCTTCAATATACTTTGGCAGCATAACTGCTACAATAATTTGTTCTCTTTGATGAAATGTTCTCTCTTGTTGATGTTTGAGCTAAAGTTGAATTCCTTCCTTTCACAAAACCACCGATGCTTGCCTCTTCACTTATAGCTTCATTAAGCACACCCTCTAGCTACACGGGTTAACAGGTGTGCTTTTTCATTTCCCGTCTGACACAGCACACCTTTCAGGATCCAGTTTATTTTGAATGGCACTGACGTTTTAAAGAGCAGACTTATTTTTTAGTTAACAATTTTAATTAATAATAATTTTAAGGTTTTTAATTGCCTTGCTGCTCTAAGCACAGCTTTCAAAAATCCCTTCCATGCACCCTAGGTGGGTATGAATGGGTGCAGTGCTCATTTCTGTTGACTGATTTTTAAAATGCTTGCATGTGTTTTCATATGTGGTATGCATGTGTGTATAGATTCATGTCTGTAAGTATATGTGTGTACATGTGTGTGCAGGTACACATGTGTGTGGATGCTGGAGGTCAACATAAAACATCCTCCTCAATTCTCCATGTTACTTTTTCTTGACAGTGTCTCTCACTGAACCCAAAACTCACTTATTAGTCTAGACTCACTAGCAAACAAGTCACAGTGTCCCTCTGTGTCAGCTACTAGTGCAGGAAAAACAGGGGAGCACCTCACTCTTGAATTTTATGTGGATGCTAGAGATTTTAACTCAAGTCCTCATGTTTTACCCATTAGCTCACCACAGCCCTAAGTCATTTTTATAATCACTTAACTATTGCTCAAACATCTGCTATGTTCTCTTGGAATGTTATTGTGAAAAATGCAAAAATTCAAAATCATGATTCATACTTTGAAACAGATCAGGACTGGAGATATGGCTCAGCGGTTAAGGCACTTGCCTCCAGTGCCAAAGGCCCCGGGTTCAATTCCCCAGGACCTACATATGGCAGACCCACAAGGTGGTGGCCCTGGTGTTCATTCCATCTCTCTCTCTCTCTCTCTCTCTCTCTCTCTCTCTCTCTCTCTCTCTCTCTCTCTCTCTCTTTCCTCTCTTTCTCTCTCTCCCTCTCTCTCTCTTTCTGTATTTCACTGCTTGAAAATAAATAAATATTAAAAAATAAAACTAAAACTAAGAAATTAAAAAAAAGAAATAGATCAGCAAATTATGCTTATAACTAAAACAAATAGTTTAGATACGGCTTGAAAATTACAAAACAATGGAAGAGGTTGCACAGGAGAAGAACCAAAAATCCAGTTAGTAGATAGTAAGAAGAAGTGTCTGTGTAAGCATGGTGGTTGAACCAAGTCTTGGAAGGGAAGAACTTAGCCAGACTGAGCATGAGACAGGGCTTTCCTAAAACACACCCAACACGGTCTTATATAGTAAAGCAAACACAAAAATCAGAGTATGTTCAGATCTTCAGATCACTTTAAGAATCTTATAAAGCTAGGGTTCCTGTTGATACTGGTTTTATAAAGCATTAGTGGAGGAACTATCATTACTCGTAATCCTCTTTTAAGGAAAATGTGAAAGCTGTAGCTGGCAAGGTACCACTATCAGTTGCATGATTTACATATAAATTGTCTGCATGATTCCATCCAAAATGGAAAAGACTTTAATGGTCATTTAGTTATGATAGAGCTACATATAAGCAGTCTTGGAAAAAACCTATCCTTGAACACCAGTTTTTAAAACATACCTGGACAGAAATATAATATATTAATATTATTATATTAATATATTAATATATATATTAAATTTAATGATAGTCATAACTAAAGTGAAATTTATCTTTAGGTCAGTTCTTCTGACTTCATTCTCAAAGGAATAATAAATCTGCAGCTCCTCTGTTTCTGTTTCTGGAAACAAGCATAAAGGGACACCCCCCTCCCCCCGCCACACGCTCAAACCTTTCCGAACTCAACTTTTCTTGAAATAAAATGTGAGAAGTTACTGGTATATGAAAACCTTAATTTGAATCTCAGTTTGAGACTTCTATTATTCCAAACATTCTACAGGCCACTAAGATTGTGTCAGGGTTTTATCTTATTCAATCTCTATTTTATTTTATTTGTATTATATGATATCTTGCCCACACTGGTCTCAAATGGTCCTACTGCCTCAAATAGCTAGTTTCTTGAATCTTAAATCTAACGTTCACTACCCCTTCTTTATATGATTTTAAAAACTTGTGGTAGTCATTTTTCAACATTGATAGAAAAACTTGAGAAAATGAAATTCAAGAAGAGACAATGTATTTGATATCACAGTTTCAGAGTTTTCAGCTAACAGTCACTTAGCCAGTTCCTCTTAGGACTGTAGTGAGTCAATGCATACCAATGGCCGAAGCACTTGGTGGTGGAAGAAATCTGCTCTGCTCATGGCAGCAGGAAGGAAAGAGAAGAAGTGAAGAAGGGCCAAGGATGAATTTAGCCTTCAAGGACAGGATCCCACAACCCACTTCCAATAACTAGTCCTATCTTTTAATATTTCTATGACCTCTTAATATCTGATTACTGGTTATCCATCTCTAGGTAAATCTATTCACGGGGTCAGTGATCTCAGAATCAAATCGCTTCCTAAAGGCCTAATCTCTCAACACTACTCTGTTACAGAGTACCAAGCCTAACATAATGTGAGCTTTGGGGCACATTTCTTACCTGCTAAACTGTTTCTGAGAAACATCATGATGTGCTTTGAACTACTTGGTATAAAATAACACACATGAAATTGCATATAGAACATAAAATTAACTACATTTTAAATTATGTATTCTAACTGAATAAAAATTGACTATATTTCAAATTCTAAAGTATGATTAAATTTGCACTTTCTAGATTCATGGAATATAACTAAAGAAAGAACTCTGTGATGGAGACACCAACAATTTTCAACACAACCTAAAGCAGAAGTAGAGAGGCCCCAGCCTTAATACTCACCCACCATGACTCAGGGTACTGAGCAGAAGAGGGGGCAGAAAGATTGTAAGAGCCATGGTGGAGGAGAACTACCAGAGACATGGACCCCCACAGTAACATTGCACTAAGGCGGGTGGAACTGGGCTGGCTCCTAGGATATCCATAAACCCCTACCCCATGGACTGATCCAGACTACCCACGGAGTAGGAGATCTAGATGATTGGGGTTAGGGAAGAAGGGCATTGGGGAAATGGGTATAACAATTCATTATTTGTTCATTAAATATATCTCATTATGGATAATTTAAAAAATAAATAAATAAAAATAAAAAAATAAAATAAAAAAGAAAGAACTCTGAAGGAAGATCATACAAAGAAGTTTAACTCTCTTCTCCGTAATATCCTTTGGTCAGAAAATGAAAATGAAATACTATATCTACACAGACTTTCAAACTATGAAGAACACGATGAATTGCCACCAGCAGTGTTAGTGTTTTGTATAATGGAGAGCTTGATCTAGGCTAATTTTTCTGTTTTATATTCACCTTTTCAAAAACCATCTTTTTGCTAATGATTTTGAGGTTGAAATATCTTGTGCAAGTGAGGAGATTTTGCTGACCCTTCTATCACCAATTAACTATATTCAATTGTTAATTATTATTAATCTCATCACATGAGTCTGCCTTTGATATGTTAGTTACAATCATATTTTCTCCAGTAAATTCATCCAAGAAAACAAAGAATATTGCCTAAACTGAATTTATCCTATTCGAATGATTTCATTAGTTGGAAATCCTAAAAAAAAATTCATTAAAATCTCTCTTGATATTTTAATTTGATATTTACCTTACATCATTGTGAATCAAAGCCTAGTTTATATTTTCTTGTTCATATTTTAAGTCAAGAAGGCATTGTCTTTTTTTTACTCTGCTTTTTTTCATTATCTATTGTTTTTTTATGGAATTTCTAACAAACTCTTTTTTTTTTCCTAACAAACTCTTGACCAATTACTATTGAAACTATTTAAGACTGGTCAATGGATTCTTTATATTTTTACATACTTATGTCCTTTTAATTACATGAGATATTTATGACATATACAATTAGCATCCTCTTATATACCAAGAATGGCCAGAAATAAAATCAACTTCACTAAGAGACTTATAAAAAATACGAACATGAAATAAACCAATATAAAAGGGTTGAGAATTGTGCAGATACAATGAATGGAGCATGTCTGAATTACCCTTGTATACATCAGCTCTCCGGAGTTCCTTTCCATTACTGTCAGAAAAATACAGTTGTAGAGTTTTAGAGAATTCCTCATAGGTTCATGAGGACAAAGGAAATTCAATAGAGATCAATAGAAACAAGTTAGCTATTTAAGTAATAGGGTGCACACTGTCAGAAAAGAATAGATATAATTCCTCAGTCACATTCTCTGAACTGCCCGTGATGATAAAAGTTTAGAGTACAGGCTGGGATGGGAATTGCTTTATTTTCTTAGAGCATCTGGCCATTTGCTCTGACATGTAATATGGCAAATCAATTCACAGGGTGTTTGCATTAGAGAAGAGTGCTCTCAGAGTAACTCTGTAGACACAGAAGCTATGAATCACAATGAAGTCTAAAACCCTGGTAAATTTTTTGCCTCAGGAAACAAATAGGCTGCTGGATTTTATTCGTGACATAAGTCAGCATTTTGACACACATGACAGCTATCATTGTACCACTGAATGGGCAATTTTGTTATTTAAATGTTCCCTAATTCTCAGAAGGGTTAAAGCTACCTTGTGAAAGGTTATATGTTTTATAGCCTGCCTTTGAAGATCTTATATAAGAAAGCATAGACATAATTCTTTTTAAAAATACATTCTTACTTAGAGAGAAGAGAGAGAGATGAAAATGGTAAGAATGGCTGTCCCAGTGCCTCTTCCCACTGCAAATGAATTCTAGATGCCTGCGCTACTTTTACATCAAGCTTTATGTGGTAGTGGGGAATTGAACCTGGGCCATCAGGCATTGCAAGCAAGTGCCTTTAACCACTGGGCCATCTTCCCAATCCCAAGGACATATTTCATAGGTATTTTTGTCACAAATGCTTCAGATGATGACTCATTCCCAGAATTAAAAAAATGACACAAAAATATCTAATGTGTATGTAATATGTCTTCATGTATATTGATTTGTATTTCTTATACATTTCTCTGCATACTTGGCTTAACATGGTTTTCATTTTAATTTTGGAAAATTAAAAAATAGAACCAACAGGATCCCTTGCCACAAGGACTAATACAGACAGCCCACGAAGGAGGATATACAACTGATCAGGGATGGGGAGGGGGGGAAGTGGGGAGTTCGGGATAACAACGCATGGTTTGCCCACTAAATAATGTAACTCATGATGGATAATAAATAAAAAAAATAGAACCAACAAAATCAAATCCCACATGCTGTCTTGGAGTCTTTATGAGTAAACAAGATTCTCTAATATTACAGTTAGGGAAATAGAGCCTCAAGAAAGAGGAAGGTTACAACAATTTAAATTACAGTTGCACTTGGAAATAATGATCTGTATCCTATTAGGGGTTTCTGAGGACCATTATTTCAGAGTCACACATTTTGTTCAAATAAAGCTTTTACAGATAAATTAGGAAGGAGCAAAGAACTTTCTGGGAATCTGTAATAATAGGCAGGATAGCAGAGATCTCACTTCATCCTGAAAGATTGCATGAATCGACGAATTTCAAAGGGAGGACAATACCTAGCTTTCATAGAAAGATTACTTTAGACAAAGTCATTGTTTCTCAGGAAGGTACTTGTATGGCCATGGGACTAGGTTGAAAGGACATGCCAAAATGTGTGTATTTTTATTATCAGATTACCTTATGTAACCTAACAAGTTTGAGAGTCATCTATTTTAGAGATTGTATCAATTTTTATTTCATCACTAAGATACCTAGTAAAAGCTTAAACCATCTCATTGTGTATGAATACCTAGGCATTGGAATGCAGAGCATATGGAAGCAGGAGTTATATGCATATATACACAGATGGATGTCCAAAGTGGGTATGTAATTTGTATATTATTTTCTCTTCTTCCTTATAAACATAAAATAATGTCAGTATTTTAACTTTCATCATTCTAAAAGATGTATATACTGGGTGTGGTGGCTAGCACCTTTAATCCCAGCACTTGGGAGGCAAAAGTAGGAGGATCTCTGTGAGTTCAAAGCTAGTCTGTTACTACATAATGATTTCCAGGTCATCCTGGGCTACAGTGACTCCCTACCTCAAAGAAATATCTCATCATTGTTTTATTTGTATTTCCAAACTGACAAATGACATTTAGAATACTATTATATATTGATTTGTCATTCATCTCTTGATAAATTAATTTCACATTTTTGTTTATTTTAAAGAGGCTGTTTACTTAATAATTGTCAATTTAACATTGAGTGCTATATATATAGCAATCTGTGCACTATCATTCAACTAAATCATTCCACTAAGACTGTTTGTAAGAGCTTCTGAGATGGCTCAGTAGGTAAGCACACTAGCTGCACAAGCATGAGGACCTGCTCTCCATCTTCAACATTCGTATTACAAGTCAGGCATGGCTCTGCACACCTGAAACTCCAGCCCTGGTGGAGGCAGAGATAGGAAGGATATTCTGTCTCCAAGAAATAAGGCCGAAGAATAATAGATGTGGATGTCTCATGGGCCAGACCATAAATATTTTAGGAATTATGAGCTCTGATGAAAACACTGTTCTTCCATTTCATCATAAATAATACATAGTTAAATAGTTTTAACTTTATTCCAATTAAACTCAATTCCTGAAAATCAAATCTTGATTGTCATATGGACTTCAAAAAGATGCAAGTAAGAAATGGACTCAATTTCCTTCTATACGTGATGATACTAAGTATTAGGATTTACTGGGTGTAACATTCTTGATCTCAGCACATGGTATTTAACCATGCCTTACATCCCTAGACTTAAATTAATGCAGATTCTCATTAAAGAAAGGAAGCAATAAAGCCATAGTTCCAAGGCCACCCTGAAACATGTGCAGACGGGGGACTTATTTCCCAAATTCCTACCAAGGAGAGGAATGGGAATGAGGTCCCAATCCACCCCACAGCTGAGCAGTTAAATGAGCTAAGACAAGTATACACATATCTCTACATTTGTAGTCTAGCTATACTGCCTTGGGTGCTCTCATATGCTGTGATGAGACCTATTCTGCGGGGGGGGGGGGGGGGGGGGGGGGGGGGGGGAGTAGGGTTGGAGCAGCCAAGCTTGGAGACTGACCCCTTAGGATGTGGCATGGACTACCTGAAGAGGAGCTTCTTGCTTCAAGGAAAAAAAAAACATTATGTGTCTCCTTATATTTGGGACAAGCTAGAAATTTGGGATCCATGTTCCTATACAAAGTTCATCCCAAGTCTCTAGTCCCAAATCCATTTCTAAGGAGGTGCCCCTCTATAGCAGAGATGAGAACCAGAATTGGGCACATTCTGATTCAAGAATTTTTTGCTCCTCTTTCTCCATGCTGTTTCAGGTGGGATATTCAGCTTCCAATACAGCCCCAAGGTCTCCACTTAACACAGATCAATTTTATAATAAACTGCCCATTGCCTTTCTTCAAGGGCTCAAGGAGACAGTTAGAAAAACATGCTAACTTATGAAAATTGATGGTTAAACAAAACAAGAGCTTAAAACACCTGCTCTGAGGTCCAATGTCTGTTTATTACAATTGGAAGCCAAAAAGGAACAAAAGGGAATCAAAATGGAAAAAAAAAACAAGGGAGATAAAAAGGTAGATATGATTAATAGAAAAGGTTGCTTAAGGAAGGGACACCTTTCAGGAAAAGGGACACCACCAAAGACTGCTTCCTTGGTGGATAGAAGGGTACATGATTACAGAAACTGTCTCAAAAGGAAAATTTTGCCAGACCCTTCCAAAACCCTATTCTAGATGCTAAGGTTTAACAATTATGATTAAGACTACTCATCAACAGCTCACAAATACAAATTTGTTCATGGATTAAGGGATATAGAAAGGACTCTTTAAGGTATTTATCCAAGGTGGCTATATTTCCTTATTTTACCAATGTGTTAATTATTGGGAAAATTGAGTTTTTAAGATAAGGATTGCTTACTAATATTTAATATTCTAAAATAAGGTTCTCATATCTAAAAATATTGTGGGTTTAAAATGATTTTAATTTGTTCATGCAAATGAAATCAAATGGTTGTCATCAGACTTATATAACATAAAGATTTAATTTCAGCCATTGTGGCTTCTATCCTCTGATTTGATAAAATATGCTGAGACAACTTAAATAAGTTTTTGTAGAATTTCTGTCATGGATAAAACAAAAAAAATGTGTTATGTTTATAAGGATCTCTACTATACCTCAGGTTAATTAATATCTAAAGTTAAACTAACAACATTGGTTGTCACATGTTTTCTCATCATCATCAACAGATTCATCAAGGGTTATATTAGAACTCAGCTGTTCTAATTCAACAATACCAGGATCTGATCTATCGTGGGTGATCACACAGTCTCTGTCTAGGATTTTATTTTAACAAATATCTTATATTGAGTATTTCAAGTCTATTGCCTATGAATAAACCAACTCTTTAAGATATATATTCCCAACTCCAGGGTAAAACCTCATGCTCAGAAAATGATCTACATCTGAGAAAAATGATTTCGACCTCTACAATTGAGTTTCCAAAGTCTCCTGGGTATCTGATGTGTTTTCAAACATAGATTCTGTCTTGCTTCACTGTTACTGATCTCATGACTTCCAGGTTACATCAATTTATTTGGACTTAATGCTAAAAATGCTTTCAAAACTAAAAATATATTTTGTCTGTATTAATGGTAATAAGATATTAAAAAAATAAAAATGAGCATACTTTCATAATTTATTCATGGCCTAAAATGTTCCAAAGTAAGTAAACTCAAAGGTTGGACAAGGTAGATGGAAGGTTATGCCATTCTTTAATTAGATTTACTAATTAAATCTTTGCTAGTCAATTATAGACATCAGTATAATATATCTATCCTACAGGGTTGATACAAATTCTCTTCTAAGTGTTCTAACTACCTATGTAAAGGCCAAATCCACTTGGAGCCATGGAGCAAAATAGGCTAATATTTTGACCTCTGTTCCCATGTCACAAGGCCACAGGATATGAGGGACCAACTCTAATATGTTTTACACTGACTCTCTGAGTGTCACCTGTCTTTCTGAACAAGGAAGACAAAGAGATCCAGAAACAAATCAATGTACAATCAAAAACAAGAGAGTTAACTTGAGGACTGACAGTTCTCCCAGCTTCGCAACAAAGGGAAAGCCAAGGTCAGCATAACCTGGACTCTTCCTAACTGACAGGAATAATACTGAAGGAGCCACAGTGTTTCTCTCAGATGCCAAATCCTCCTTGGAGAGCCATTGGTGACACCCAAAAAGACATACTTGTTTAAATCTTGACTATATATGGGGTCTTAAACACCCAGAGAGAAATGTAGAACCAAGGGTATATTGTGCTAACAACTTTCCAAAAGAAAAACAAACAAGGCTCTAAAACAGGTTGGCTCCTACTCTTAATAGTTCTAATCCTATGACAAAATATCATAAGCTTCCAACTATCAAAATGGTTTGTTATAAAATGGGATCTAAAACAAAGTACATACTAGAGAGCTCCTACTGACACTAAAATGGCTTTATGACACCAATCTTTGTCCCTGGTTTGCCCCAGGTTAGATTGGAGGATATAGTTTGAGATTTTCATACATACAGGGAAAACAATGTAAACACCTTAACTTGTTCAACTAATTTTCAAGTTTTTAAACACAGATAGACTATGTGTTTCCCAATGGTATCATCATCTAGTCTTTTTTTATTCCATCCATTTGAAAAGTTATTGCTTAGGGAATTCCCCTTAATTCTAAAAATCAAATGGTGAGGAAGATGATCATACAAAATCACAGGGCTCTAAATGTCCTCATAGCTGCCCAAGGTGACACTTATGCTGTTATTAAGATTAAATGGTTTGTATATCTCTTCTTAATAATTCTGTTAATGTATGTCATATGCTTTACAAGCCATACAGGAATAGTCTCAGACCATATCTGATGCTATGATGTCAGTTGATGAACAATTCTGGGGATAGATCTCAAGTTTCTTTGGTGGACAGTAATCCAATACCTTCTACACTGAACCACTCTATGCTGGATACCATATAAGGCACACTCCCCAATTTTGGGGAGATACACCACTTCCTGCCTCACAACGTTAGTCAGGACGAAATCTTGGCAATGTGATATATGACTGCTGGGTCTCTCTCTTGGGCCTTATGTAGGTACCCTACCCTCTGTGAGAGATACCCCCAACTGCCATAACTTTGTGTCTATTCAGCAGAAAATAGATTAGAGAGATTTCTTCATCCCAATTTCCCAACTGTAGTTGGGATGTCCTCAAGAGAGAAGGGGATATGTGGGAGTTTAGGAGAGAGACCCCACACAATGTTGCCAAGCTCCTCCTTAATCCCTTCCCAGTCAGAGCTTTGCCTTGCCTCCTACAGGATAAAAATGGGTATTCCTGTTTCTTAAACATGTACGTACTTCTTTCTGGTGAAAGAAATGTACTTAATTTTCTTAAATTCTTAAATGTTTCTTAAACATGTATGTACTTTTTTTTTATTCCATATCCCAGTACCTTAACAGCAGTTAGGGTTATTTCTTCAGAAGGGGGATTGTGACAGCTTCAGGAAAGCTCTATAGACCCCTCTCCCTTGAATGAGAGGTGTCTAAGTATAGCTCAAAACCTAGGTGCTGAAACTGATTGGTCAGGTATGAACTACCCACCTGTCTCCCTGCTCACCTGAGGTAGGAAATACTCAATGAACAAATATTTCTGTCTCTTCCTCACCCATGTGGCCTAGAAGAAGGACCTCTGACTCTCTAGGGACCAGTAAGGTCTCCCAGCCCCATACCACAGCCTGTGGTTATGGGCTGGATTTCTCTTCCACCTGAATCTTTCCTTCTCATGACCTTTTCCCTTCCTGCTTGTTTAGCTGAACAGCGTTAATTCTGTTAAAACCTCTTCTCAAGTGTTCTCTCCACCCTGGTGGCTGGAGAACTCTGTAGCTCCCCACATTCCCTTAAATAAAGTCTCCCACTATACTGTAATATCTGGTTGTCTATTATTTTAATTCTTTAACTTTGTAGACAAGAATTTGTGTACTCCTTAAAATTTGGGGTGCATTGGAATTTTTGCTGGGCATAATCTAAATTCTAATCCTCAGCTTACCCCGATACAGGAGCTTTACCTGTCTTGCATTCCCTTTTATCTTAACTTCCCCTAAAATGATTCTTATAATTTACCATTTTCCAACTTTGATTTTCCCATTCTTAGCCAATGTTGATAAGAACTCAAGACTTGAGAGCTGCTGGTGTGGGAGTTGTAATCCCATAGATCTCTCCTACATCAATAGCTGTTAGCAATTTTATGTCTGAGAAAATAATTTGCATGTTTTCACATTCAGAATATATTCTATATGTTAAATTGATTTGGGGTATTATGTTGTTTTACCTTGTTAGCATTTTTATTTCGTTATTTCCTTTTTAAAAAAAATAAACTTGTATTTCAAATATAAGTAAATTTACATATCAATAAAATATATGACCTTGTTGCAATAGATTTTAATATACTTTTGCATAATTATATTTCTACATTATATGGAATATGGTTGTCATGGTTATGTTTTGTTGTCAACTTGATCTTTTTAATTATTTTTGGTAGGTCTCTGAGGATATTTACAGGAAGGCAGCCTCTCAGTCAGGGGCAGAATGTAAAGAAGCTCAAAGAAGCTGGAAGTAAACATCCTTTCCTGTGTGGGCCATGTAGGAAGGAAATTCCAGAGACTCAGGAAGCCATTAAGTCTGGGGAAGGGCTGTAAGACCCCACCCTAAGGCTATATAAAGGGGAAGAAATTATCTCCTTGGTCCCTCCTGCCTGTTTGCTGTTTTTTGTGTGTGGTGTTGGTGATGGGTTTTTCTCTCTGCTCAGACCTGTGAAAGAGGGCCAGCCTCTTTCACTGTTATGGAACTTCCCCTCAATCTGTAGTTTCAATAAATACTTTCCAACCCAAAACTGTGCCTGGTTTGAAGATTCATCCCAGTGGCGTGTGGCTGACTATGGCAATGGTAATGATCTATTTTATCACATTAAAAAAGTTATAATTGGGCTGGAGAGATGGCTCAGCGGTTAAGGCACTTGCCTCCAGTGCCTAAGGCCCTGGGTTCAGTTTCCCAGGACCCACATAAGCCAGACCCACAAGGTGGTGGCCCTGGTGCATTCTCTCTCTTTCTCTCTCTCTCTCTCTCTCTCTCTCTCTCTCTCTCTCTCTGCTTGAAAATGAATAAATAAAACATTTTTTAAAGTTATAATAATAAAAATTAAATAAATATAATAATAATAATAATAAAATGCCTTATTTTTAAAGGCACAGAAATGTCAATGATTCATAGTTCAATGTGATCAGTGATTATTATAAAAATTATATATGTAAAGTTTCAAGAAGAATGACTTATGACTTAGGAAAATACAAATAATGCTTAGCTATCAAGAGTTTTCCTTTTCAAACCATAGACCTGCTTATGGGTTAGAAGCTAGGCAACAATACATATACATAAAGAAAAGAAAAATATGCCCACATAGGAAAACTGAGTTGTGAACCCCATCTCAAAGCCTTACTAAAGGGGAAAAAAAGAAAAACCATGATACAAGTAAACAGACAAGGCACACTTCATCTGAAGTAACACAACACAGGTGGGAAGGCAGAGCTCAGACTGTGCCCAGTGCCATTGAAAATTGAGGCAGAGAGTGATTTTAAAAGGTGAAATGAGGTTTATGTTAGGTCTCTGTGCCTGCTAATTAGCCTCACCCAGAGGAAAAGTTAACTTTCTTACATCTTCTCAACAGGAGGTAGCTTTACATTTGAAGCCAGACACCCACAAAAGTGAAAGTTTTTATTTTCCAAAACAGCCTGGGAGATAAGGGCAATATCTTCCCTGATGATTGCATTTCAAAGGAATGGCCCCCAGGTCCTTGAAGAAGACATGTAAAGCTAGCAACAGGCTTTTGATAAGATTTATACATCAAAGTAGCAGAGAAAAAGTCTGCAGTTGTGAGTTTCCTAAAGTAAATGCTTCAAGTCAAGGAGGGTTAGAGACCTGGAGAGGATGACACTCTTGGCCAGTCTTCCAGGAGACTCCATCAGTATGATAGACACTGTATATAGCTGGCTTCTCCTTACTTCTGAAGATTTACCATCTGGCTGATGAGAGGTTGTAGAAGTGTTTAACAGCCTGTACAGTCACCACTTGGAAGCCATTGTCTGCTCTAAATTCAAGCTCTATGCTCTTCTTCTCTCTTTGTGTGAATGGAAGTACTCAGACAAGAGGTGGATTCGCAATAAGCTTGTAGGACATAGCAGGAAACATCACATAGCAGTCAACAAATAAGACAATACCCTGACATATGGGATGTCTCCATAGACAGAAAGTGTCCTGGTCATGTGGGAGGGAAGCAGGCCTGAGCCTCCTGTGATCAGTTATTTGACTGGGCAAGAGAAGCCTGAGAGAGTCAGGGGAAGACCTCTGGCTAGCCTGGCTCATGTTACTCTTGAAAAACCTTGGAAGACTGTTACAGATTTTTGGGTACTTGTGAACCCCAACTTTTAGAACCTCGTCTATTTTATCAAACAATGGAGGAAAGTGACTCTGAGAGTTAAGTTGTTTATGGTGAGATTTATTTAGGGAAAATTGATATCCAGTGAAAGGCTAAAATGGGTACATAGACATGTGGAAATTTAAAGTCAGAGAGAGAAAGAGAGACAGAGAGAGAGAGAGAGAGAGAGAGAGAGAGAGAGAGAGAGAGAGAGAGAGAGAGAGAGAGAGAAGAAGAAGAAGAAGAAGAAGAAGAAGAAGAAGAAGAAGAAGAAGAAGAAGAAGAAGAAGAAGAAGAAGAAGAAGAAGGTGATAGTGTAGAGGAACACATGTACACCCACGTGGGAAATGGAGCAGGAAGACATAAGGCTTTCTCTTTGACATTGGAAAAGAGGAAGCTAAGAAATCAGTTAGTACAGGTGCCATAGATTAGAAGCGAATAGCAAAACAAGAAGGAAAACAAAAACCTTCCTTCTCCCATCCCAGCCAGGCTAGAACAGGGGAAGGACTTACCAGAAGAGGGACCCTGAGATTCAGGCATCAAGACCCCCTTGCTTAAGGGGATGGCCTTTACCATCAGGCTCAGGTGAATATAGGCCAGAGCTGATATTTGATTTTATTTGGCCCAAGAGGAGCCAGCATATGCCAGATTGAAGGAAAAATAGAAGAAAGAGATTCTTTTAGGCAATTTCGGTTAGAAACAGGCCCAGACAGAACTGATGGCACCTTGCCTTGGCATGAATGGAACTCTTGGCTGGAATGGAATTTGTGTCTGACAGCCTCCCCTGCTGCCCAAAGTCCAGCAAGCTGCAAAGACTGAAGGTCTTCCCTACCCAGGTGGGTTGGCCCTGGGCTCTGCCCTTCAAATATACAAACCAACTGGGTCTTCCCTTTACATACCTGAAGCTGACAAAAGAATACATTTTCAATTGACATTAAAGGCTACTTTTGGCCTTTTTTAGCTTCTCTGACATGCTCCTTGCCTTACACTGTGCTGCTTGGATACCAGTGAGTCCTGTGTACCCCAACCCCTGACCTCTACCAACCTTTGGTGGTGGAGGAAAGCAAGGCTCGGCTCCTTCATCTGGGTGGGTTTTCCGCTTGCCTCTGCTTTAGAGTCTGGAGTAACTTCTAACTTTAATTACATGTGTGATTTTCCTCTTCTTTCTGAATCTTCCCTAATAAAAAGCCTCGGTTTCTCTAAATGAGAAATGAGCTTCATGAACCATCCTCCACATGCTTGTCATTCTATCCAGTCTTTCCTTGAAAACTTCAGTTTCTTTTAAATGAACACTATGAACTATGCAGTTTTCCACGCGTGAGTTTCCTACTTGACAGTGTTTATGATTCTGCTCCAGCCTTCTTCCTAGCTCAAAATTTCCCTTAAAGGAACCCTACAATTTTTGATTTTTCCCTAGATAAACTCATCAGTTCATAAATTGTCCATCTCAAGTTCATCTTTTTTATCAAGTCACTGTTAAAAATAGAATAGGACCCAAAATTGGGGCTCATAATATTGGGGGACCCTCCTGAACCCTCAAAATCCTTGCATGAAAATAAGGGAAGAAGTAGGGGTACTGTCACTTAGGGATGAGGCTGAATCAGACGCTGAATTCCAGTTCTCTTGAAGCAGGTGGGTGAACATCTCCTCATTCTTTCTTCAGGCTTTTCCCTACCTGACTATCCAGAAAAGAGAAAAATATATAGTGCTTGTTCTCATTTCTTCCTCAAGAACAATCTGTGCATAGGTCATGATAACCTCTGCAAAGCTCTCACTTATCAAAGCTGGTGACCTTTGTGACCCTCAGACTCAGGAGTCTTTCTCTCATTTTCCTGAATGAACTTATTTCACCAATTTTTTTTTTTTTTTTTTTTTTTTTTTTTTTTTTTTTTTTTTTTTTTTTTTTTTTTTTTTTTTTTTTTTTTTTTTTTTTTTTTTTTTTTTTTTTTGGTTTGGTCTGTGTCTCTTACTCTTCTTGAACATAAGAGAAGCGTCACCTTGGTGACTTGTGAGTCTGACATGCTGGTCCCCAGTGGGAAGCCCATCGGTTTCAAACCTGGCTCTGACACTTTCAATCACTAGCAATGGCTACTTCACAGATTAGGAATACGTTGTTAAGAAAGTAAGTAGAGGGTACACCGTGATGCATAGGTTATATTAGCATGTCACTGCTGTATCAATTACCTGGGAGATGCATCATAAAAGAGGAGAGACTTGGATTGGCATAGGACTTTTTTGTTATGCACTTGAGAGCAGTAGGAAAACTATGGTGGAAAAGGATGTTGGTGCATTGGTGTATTGCTGCTGACTCCATCAGCCATGAAGCAGAGAGAGACACACTCCCTCCTTTTCCCTACCTTTGAATATTTTCATCACTGGAAAATAATGCTATCAGATAATAAACACATTAGAAGGTTAGATCCTTAAAGACATTCATGATCCAATGACCTCTTCATACTTGGATCTATCAACTAGAAACCAAGCCTTTAACATATGAGCTTTTGGTGCCTGGAGGAGAGGGGTGTGGAGGGAATTCAAACCCCACCCACTCCATGTATATTGGCAAAAAATATCACAAATATATACAAGTTGAGGCGTTATGTGTAGCGATGAAAATAGAAGCATGTATACTAGTCTTGAAACTCAAGGGACCATCTTTTTTTCTCAATTAATAAGTTATAAAATTATTGATTGTGGAGACAGACTGGGTTTAGAATAGACTTCTCAGTTCTGAGAGAGCAACATAGTCAAAGAATAGCACCCACTCTGCTAAGATGTAAATTCCATGGTGGTTGGGGGGGACTGCCTTTAGGACATGATACTGTGCTTATTACACACTGAGGATTCATTTATTTAATTCAGTGATTAAGTTTTTAGCTTAATTACACTAATTAACATAATCAGATGTGCAAATTGTGGCTATCTAAATATGAATAGAGAATGATGTCCTCAGTAACAATGTTGGGACACTGAAGGAGATCAGGCTGCAGAAGGATTGTTAAGGAAGACAAATCAATATTGTATCAAAAGCCTTCTATTTTCCCAGCATATGTGCATATTTATCACCAGCCATTTGAAACTGAATATCAACATGGTAGATTTTTATTTTTAATGAAAAACGGTTTTATGACATCTATAGTTTGAGATAACTTAATGATTTTCTTTTTACTGGTTTAGGATGGTAGGTCTGAACTATTCTTCAGTAGTAAACAAGAACTATCTAATTCCCTTGTAAGACATTATGCAATTTGGTATGAAGGCCCATGTCTTTAACCCCAGGATGCTGAGGCAGGGGGATCATGAGCTCCAGGCCAGTCTGATCTACATAGAAAACTGTTTAAGCATACCAAAATAGAAAATAAAATAGTTTGCATATTATAAAACCATATATAACGTTTCTTTGAGTATTTCCTTAAATCCACATTTTTGTTAATTTAATACAGAAGTCTCGATATGTATTGGTTTTATTAAAAAAAAAAGACCACCAGAATGAGAACAGAGTCTATCTTCTGAGAGCTGAGTACAGCAACTGTGTGAGTCTCCACTCTCACTAGCATCGGGAAAGAGTAAAAGTCAAGGGCAGTGTGGGCAGGCTCAATAGGGATAAGAGGAAGCTTTAGACCATGTGTAATCAGGGGCATTGGTTCTCAGAGGGCTGGAAATGACCAGAAGGGTATCGTTTGGTAAATGTATTTGACGGTTTTTGGTGGATTGATCATGTCTTAATGAGACTAAATCCTCACATGTCTATGTCAATTGATTGCTGTTTGGCTTCTTGGACTGGCTTCTGTTGAGGTCAAAGATCATGATTGTGCTGCTATGGGTGTTCTAGCCATTGTCCATTTGTATATTAACTATTTAATATTTTATTATTTTACAAAAGCCTTCAGCCCTCAAGGGAACACAGTTTCTGAATGAATATTAATTTTGGATTTTTATCTGCATTGTGGTTGCCTGTTGGAATCAAAAAAGTCTGTTAAATACTTTGACAAACTGTTTTTAATTACTGAGCTCAATTTGTGAATGCTTTGCATTCTTCATCTGGACCATTTGTCAATGTTTTAAAAAATAAGTGTATTGTTCAGGGAAGTTGCTCAGAGGTAAAGCATGTATTTAGCTTCTTCAGACAATTAGTTTGATCTCCAGCACCAAAACACTATTATTATTATTATTATTATTATTATTATTATTATTATTATTATTATTATTTTGAGCCAGGGTCTGACTACAGTCCAGACTGACCTGGAACTCACTCTATAGCCCAAACTGGCCTTCATCCTCCTACCTCAGCCTCCAGGGTGCAGAGATTAAAGGTATGAATGAGCCAGCACAAACAGCTCACAAAAGAATTTTATAAATAAAAACTACTTGTTTTAATAGCAATATACTTATTAAATCAATCACAGTGTTATTTACAATAAGAGTAAATTAACACCATTTGTTTTATAAACAGAACCTAACCTCATTTTGGAGATTTAAAGCAAAATGCAGGTATAGGGCTGGAGAGATGGCTCATCAGGTAAAGCAGTTACCTTTAAAGCCAAAGGATCTGGGTTATATTCCCCAGTACCCACATAAGCCAGATGGACAAGGTGGTGTGTGACAGTCAGGTGTGTGTAGGGACCACTCCTCCCCTTCTAGCCCCTCCCCTTGAATGGGAGGTGTCTAGTTAGAGCTACAACCTAGGTGCTAAAACTGATTGGTCAGATATGAACCAATCAGCTGTCCCTCTAACTCACCTGGGGAGGACTTAAAACTAGCTTCCCTAGAGGAAGTAGCCCTCTTCCCCCACATGGCAATGGAGTAAGACTACTGACCCAGGCCTCAGTGAGGTAAGGCCTGTACCCCTACCCCAGCTAGTGGCTGGGGTAGGGGGGGCAGGCTCCAGACATTTCTCTCATGAACTTCTCTTTCTCATAAAGGGAGCTTTCTATTATCTTTTCTTGGGCTGTTTATTTGAATAATAAAAGCTCTGTGAACTCTCTGACACGTGTTTTCCCCACACTGGTGGCAGGAAAACTCTATGACTTCCCACATCCAATTTCCCCATCCAACTCCCCTTTTCCTGATCTATTAAATTAGAATAAATGTGTAATTAAAATTTAATTCTGTCCCTATGTACAATTCTTTGGCATTAGAGGACAAGAACTCGGAGTAGGAGGAGGGGGAAGGTAGGATTCCAAAACTCTCTCTCTCTTCCCACGTTGCTTACTATAAATTAGCAGCAACCCGTATCATAATGGAGGTTCCACCGAGATCTGAATCATTTTTGATTTCCACATTTATTCTAATTTTAAACTTAAGAGAATGAAAATTCCCTCTCTCCAAAGTTCCTTTTGGGCCACCCAGCCGCCCTGGGAAGAGAGATGCCTGCCTCTGGGGCTTCCCTGATCTTTCCTGCAGGAACCCTGGGGCAGACTGCCAGCGGCCTGCCTGTGACCTCAGGTTTCTAAAAGATCCCAGTCTGCGGACTCTTAGAACAAATATATATGAATAAAATAATGCATGAAATATTTTTATAATTCTCTGGTTCAAGTTTCATAGCATTTAAAAAAAAAAAGGTTTTCCTCCCTTCTCTAAAATGCAAGTTCAGCCTCTGGCTAAGAGCAAAAGCCAGCCAAACCTGTTAGAGGAATTCACCCCAGGGGTGCTACAGCCTTTGTTTAGAAGATAGCAGATGCTAGGAAAATTGAATTCTGCCTTTCTTTACTGGTATGATTTTTGGGTTTCTACTCTTTTTTGGCTAATATGATTTTTGCCTAAATGCAGACTACTAAAACTATTTTCTCTTCCAACCTAACAGCAGAAGGTATATCTGTATACCGCCATAAGGTATGGCTGAGGCCACGCTCAGCTAATCACTGAGGCTGGCCAGGCCGCAGGGGGGATGGGACCAAAGACAATGGCCTTCTCTGCCCTGCAGAGATGCTCATATAAGTGGGAACTTTTAAGTTACTGGTAAATATATATAAATATAAAAACGGCTTAAAGATAAATTGAAATTAATGTAATTTCTAATCAATTGTGAAGCCTTTCTATAGAACCATTTGTTCAAAGTGAATTAAGCCTTGTAACACATGTGGTATTTTCATGGAGCTGAGACAGGAGGATGACAAAATGCTTAATCGACCAATAAAAATTTCCTTCTGGGTTGTTCAAAGGTATTTTCCTGATTCTACCATGTTTGGATTTTAACTATGGTACAGACATGTTTTCCCAGGTGAACCCTGACCAGTTTTGAAAATTCTACCAATGGGTGAATTGTCATATGTTTTCAAAGGTAACATTCTCAAGTATGTTAAATGTAAATGTAGCTTGTCTCAGAGCTCATTGTTTTGCCTATACTATTTGAAAATGTGCAACATGAAATTATTAACAGGAGATATCTTAAGTATTATATGGTTTGTCAATTTCTTAAAGTTATATTCATAGAGGTGTTACATACAAGAAATGCCTAGGTTTTTAATACCAGAATATATTTTCTACTATTGAGTAAAGGTTAAGTCAGATTGATATAATTTCTCTAAATTCTATATAAGGTAAATATGTGTTAGATGCCAATTCTATAAGAGCCATCTATATGTACTGGTTCTCAATCTTGGATTAAACAATAATAGAAAAATCAAAATATTATTATGCTCAATCTGACTCTGTATTCAATAGGCGATAGGCACCGATCCCGTACTCTTGGGCTCCCAAGACAAGAAGCAATATGGGAGCGATTGACGGGGAGGCTACTAAAAATAGAATCTAGGTAATCCAGAATTTTGTATATTTGTTAACCTACACTAATCTCACTCTCAGATGGAGATTGTGCTTATATTTTTCAGGATGCAGCGAGAGAGCTGGGGCCCATCTAACCCTACCAAATGACCATAGGCCAATACCTGAGATTCTGGCAAGAGAGGAGCCACCACAGACATACCATTGAGGATCCATATGGAACCCCATAGAGAATGATGGATGTACAAGAGACCCACAGCCACAGACATTCAATCAACACAGGATAAGCCAGTGAGACAGAAACCAGCGATCTTCGACACAAAGACCCCTAAGCTCACAACCTTAAAGCAGCCTTAATACTCATCCACCATGACTCAGGGAACTATGCGGAATAGGGGGCGGAAAGATTGTGAGAGCCGTGGTGGGGGAGATTATCCAGAGGCATGGCCAGGAGAACCTGGCTGAATACTAGGCTATCCATGGTCTCCTGTCACAAGGACTGATCCAGATGACCCATGGAGTAGGTTATCCAGAGTAGTGGGGAGGGGAGGGCAGCGGGGAATTGGGGATAACAACTCATTGTTTGCCCACTAAATATTGTAACTCCTTATGGACAATAAAATAAAAATAAAAATTAAAAAAATAAAAAATAAATGTTGACTATTAGGAAAATGTTTATAACAGGAATATTTTATCTGAAGTTCTGAGTTAAATTTAAAGTCTTTGTTTTTGTATATAATATAAAATCCTTTGGAAAAATTATGTAAATCATGCATGTCAGTAAAAGTCCCAAGAAATACATATGACTTATATTCAATGCTAAGCAATTTTAAAATATTTTAGTATATTTGTCATATTCAGCTTTCAGTGAGTTAAATATTATATATATATAGTGCCGTTTGGCTCAATTAATAATGGAAAACAATAAAATAGAGTTCTAAATACAATGTCTTCTGCTGTTTTCTCATATTCAATTAAGATTTACCAAATATCAGCTATTCTGCCAGGTTGAGATATAATAAAAATACAATTGTATATACTCAGAGAACTTGCATACAAACAGAAAGACCAATGGCATTATTCTCTCTCGTCTGTAGTTCATTATCAGGTTCAGCTTGAACAGTAAGCAAACCTAACATGGAACTCCAGAGACAGATAATAGTAATGGAAGGGTTTGGGTGGGAGAAGGAGAATTGGGGAAGACATGCACAAAAGTAAATTCAAAATGAATTGTACCACAGAATCCTTACTTTGGGCTAAAATATAACCCTCCAAAGAATATGGGAATATCTCCTGGCAATAATGGCCTGGAAGAGGTGGGGATGAGGCCTAACTCTAATACAATTGGCACTGGCTTGTAACTCCCAGTTCCTGAAATCTATTACCACCTACAACAATACAGGCTCTGTCAAAGCATTGGATTACTTGCCTGAGTTAAAAAATTAAACTTTAATCCTGAGGACACCACAGGCTGCCAACTAGAACCTGGAAGGAGGCCAGTTCCCAGATGGTTAGTCCCATAGTGCTGGAATAGAAATTGACCAAAGATGTTGGGATAAAGCCCGGGACACTGCTATAGGATAGTGACCAGAATAGCAAGATCGACATACCTGGACAATAGTAACATTCAACCTAAGCAGGTAATCAAGGTTTGTCTGATTAGCTAAGATATCATCTACTCAGTGTCAAGGAAGTCTGTTAGAAATGGAATCTAAGCCAAATTCCCATGGAAACCAAGAATCTGGACTCTAAAGGGAAGATTCCATATCCATGGGCCTAAAGGGAGGGTACACTGACTATGACCTTGCTAAATTAGCAAAGCTTGTCTCATTTAACCTATGCTCATCTCACTCTTCACTGAAGAATCTGCTTTTATTTTTCAGAAGGCTGCAAGAACCGTGGACAACCCAACTCTACCAACAAGACCCAAACTGATTTCTGACTCCCTGGCAGATGAACCATCCCTAACACATGAGCTAGGTCCCAGGTGAAACCACAGAGGAAGTGGAGAGAGAGTTGTGCTTCCACAGTGAGCCTGACAATCTGAACTAGAGTGATGGAGATAGACACTGAAGATACACAAAGTGTTCAAAGGAGAAATCCAGAGGCTGCTAAGAGCTCATCACTAAAGTAGACTTAAAATGCACCTATCATGGCTCAGGGAACTTTATGAAAGAGGGAGCAGAACCATTGTTGGGGGAATATCCAGAGGCATTTTCACCCCTCCCTACTAACTGTCCGCTGTTTACACAACTCCATTCCATGGAACATTCCAGCAATCCCACTGAGGAGGGAACACAGTGGAATGGGGGCAGGGAGGAGGGAAACAGTGGTACCAACACATGAATTATACATACAAAGTTTCTACTTATTAAAAATAAATAAATAAATCTAACCAAACCAAAAAGATAAAAATAGAAAATTAAATGAAATTTCAATTATCAAATAATTGCTTAGTAATAATTGTCTAATAACTTTCAATTACCATATATGCATGATTATAAATATATGTCAGTCATACACACATATAGCTATAAGTTAGGTATATAAGTCATTTAAATGAAATACGAATAATATTTTACACTGATAATCACATATTATTTACATATCCATTTCTGATCATTTTCTTAGTAAGCAATGAACATCTAGCATTAGTCAGCCACTATTCTAGGTGCTAGAGGAGAAATTATAAGGAGGTGATAATTAGAGACGACCAAAAATAAATGTGCAGAAGTGTTTATGCCCAGTTGTGCACATCTGTGTGTTAGCAGATCGCTATTTGTAGATATGGAAGGAGTTGGATCTTGAAAATATTCCCAGCTCACTGAAAGTCTAGCTCAAGAAAAATTATTGGCTTCTCTTTTGTGCTCTCAGGAATCTCTTTTAATTTCTTATGTTGATCTTTTTACAGTGACCTAAACAATAAACTATGTCATGACCTCATCTCAATCTAGAAACCACTCTGAAGACTTTCTTCCTAATAACATCCAACTGGAGATACAGCTTAAACATACGAACTTTGAGGATGCAAAGGAGTTCAGAGCATATACTTATCTTTTCTTCATAGTTATAAACTCTGGATGGATACCACTTAAACTGCACCTCTCAGAGCTGAGGAAAACAATGAAGGCAAAATGTCATCAAGTTGCTCCTGACACAGAAAACCTCAAGAAGTTAGTCTAAGCACTATTATAGACCCTATGCTTCCTAGACTTGGGCTTCGCTGATAATTGCGCATAGTGTAAATGTCTCTTTGAAAGAATCTAGAATATGCTAATATGGAGCTGTGGCTCACAATAGCTTTCAGCTCTTTGACAATAATATCAAAACCGTATTTGAGTACAGCTTTTATTCCAAATTCTACAATATTTAAAAAAAAAGATACTGACATTTTATTGAACCGAACTGATGTTGAAGTTATTTTTTTACTTTGATTTGTAAAATTTGTTCACCTTATACTTAGCATATAATTTCAAAATTTCTCATGAGAATAACAAACAAATCTGTTGACATTTTACAGTAAATAATATTGTCCTAATTTGTAGATTTTTGACCCCAAATAATTCACAAGTAAATTACTTTAGACACAATATTTTATCACTGTAAGTTTGAAATAAAATAAAAATACAATTGTACATACTCAGTGAACTTACAAAAGAACAGGTTGTGTACATCTCTGTTTGCAAATAAAAGAACATGTAAGTTCTCGAAAGAATGTGATCAATTAAAGCGTATTTTCTCAAGTAATTTAGTAGCTACAATATGTTAATCAAAACCTACTCTAAGAAGGGAATGATGGTACATGCATTTAATCCCAGCATTTAGGAGGACAACTGAGAGTTTGAAGCCTGGCTAGAGTGAAACTCCATCACACACACACACACACACACACACACACACAAAAAAAAAAAAAAAAAAAAAAAAAAAAAAAAAAAAAAAAAAAAAAAAAAAAAAAAAAAAAAAAAAAAAAAAAAAAAAAAAAAAAAAAAAAAAAAAAAAAAAAAAAAAAAAAAAAAACCTCCTCTGACATCATCCACCACCCTTGGATACTGATGTATTCATTACTCCACAGTAAGTACCAACAGCCCCTCTGAGGAGGGCCCTCAGTGAGTGGAGATGAGCAAGATGGGGACATAAGAAGATAGCACAAGAGGAATGGGACCAGCATGCTATTTGCTCAAACAGGACAGTGCACAGATAATTTTTGTAAAAGTCTGCCTGCTATGGTCTAGACACCATTGTAGCGCCCCAACTTGGTAAGCATGAGGGAAGACTTTTGAACCAGAGTTCCTGGGTCCAAATTAATTTCAAACAACTTTCTAACTTGTGTGATCATAAAAAAATTTACTATTTTCTTTGAACAAATTTGTGACTATAATAAATTATATGACAATAATGTGTATTCATATTGTTAAGGGACCAAATTAGTCAAGATGTATTAAATTTTATACATAATGTCACTTCATATGTACATGGGCATTTTTGTGGAAATTTTAGGGGAAAAGTGAAATTATAGAGACCTAGATAGATAGGTGATTCATTTCACAGTTTTGTTGAATATATAATGTAAGAAGACCTTAACTATAATTTCCATTGATTGAGCACTATTTTTGTGTATCACATATGAACTACATAATAAAAATTAGAAGATAAACTTGCATCACACCTAAGCAAATATGAATATTCTCCATATATTTTGTATTGATCTGTTCTGTTAAATGTGTTAACATTATTCCATGCCAATTATCCTCATGTAATTAAAATGTAAGTGAGAAAACACTTAGGTTACATATAAAAGAAAAAAGAAACAAAAATTTCTGAAGAACTCTTTATAATAATACATGACCCATGTATCTCTTATATTTTCATTTTATTAATATCATTATATTTATTTTTTTCTCCTGGTCTGCAAAGCCAATACCTTAGAAAGGAAACATTTATTTTCCACAGTTTTGAATTTTTGCAAATTCAAGATATGAGTATCATACGTTGAGGTTCTGGTGACAAGTCTCTTCTCACTTGAACACTACCTGGCAGAATCAGATTAAGGTAACTTTCTGTTTCCCTACAAGTGCCCATTCACAGAACACTACCTTATAAGATAATTAGATTCCAAATACACCACCTTCAAGTATGAGCACAAAGAAATTGATTTCAACAGATGAATGCATATTAGACACAGAGTTTCAGTTCCTAGCTCTTCTGGCTTCTGGGCTCCACAGAAGAGAGCTGTCTGTTTCCAGGTGTTTGGAGGAGGATTTTCCCATCATCTTCTACTTATGAATTTTTAGATGGATCCTGATGTGTTCCAAGAACAGCCTTTTAAATTTCAATTTTTTAAAAAGTTTGTTGATATTATAGAATGTAGGTGTCATCTGTCTTGAGATATTCTGAGAGTGCTATGTCTATTTTTTACATTGAATAATGTTAAAATATCACCTGAAATAAACAAGAAAAAGCAACACTATTTTCTTATTTAAGGACATTCCCTTACTCAATAAGTGGTCCCTTTTTAATGAAGAAAGCAACACAGTTTCCCAAAATATTATAATAAACCAATATGCTACAGCTGTGCTCTGGAACTTGGTAGGAGGATACTGCAGGATCACTGAGACATCATCTCAGAAAAGTGAATGAGCAAAAAGTAAAATTAAAACATCTTCCTGAAATCATTATTGTTCCTGTTTTTAAGTCCTATTTTTGCATATTTATAAGAAAAATAATCAAAGCAATGACAAATCCTAGGAAATGTGCTAGGGTTATGATTATCAATAGGTCTGTTCTTTGGTCTTCTGTTCCCTTCACAGGATCTTGTTGCATTTTCTATCAGTTTCCACCAGTAATTGGTCACAAAAAATTGTTAATTTGTCTTTTCTTTGACTCAAGTGGAAAAGCTGTTTAGAGAGTTGTCAGTGAGAAACTGATAAAATTCTGCTGAATATTTACATGTATCTTACTGGAAAAAAATGACATAAAACAAACAGGTGAGGATTCCTGGGAAGTGTTGCAACAATAATTATTCTTTTTTTGTTTGTTTGTTGTTTGTTTGTTTTTGCTTTTATTTTTCAGTTTTTCAAGGTAGGGTCTCGCTCTAGACCAGGCTGACCTGGAATTCACTATATAGTCTCAGGGTGGCGTCAAACTCACAATATATGTGATTATGAATAATAAAGACCAAATAAATAAATAAATAAAAGTTGCACAAAGCAAAAAAATTAAAAAGATAGAACATTTAAGAATGAATAATACCTAACTTTTCTGTATGCCAAATAATAAATAAAATAAATAAAAAATAGTAAAAAACTCAATTCATGGAGCAATTATGATTTATCACACAATCTGTTAAAGGGCTATATGTAGATTCACAGAGGTAAATTAGATTGACAATGCAGATGAAACTGAACAAAAATTCCTTCAGGGCTAAGTGCAGCAAGAAATTATAATATATTTTTTTAAAAAAGCAAAGCTAGGGCTGGAGAGATGGCTCAGAGGTTAAGGCACTTGCCTCCAGTGCCTATGGCCCCGGGTTCAATTCCCCAGGACCCACATAAGCCAGACCCACAAGGTGGTGGCCCTGGTGCTATCTCTCTCTATCTCTCCTTCTCTCTCTCTCTGTATCTCTCTGCTTGAAAATGAATAAATAAAATATTAAAAAAAAAAAAAAAAAAAAAAGCAAAGCTACCTGACACTGAGTGATGGATAAGGGAAAACATTGTTAAAACTAAGAAGGTTCATGGGAGAGAGAAATGAGGGCTAAGCCAAAATTGTAGCTATGCATGGATCAAATAAAAAAATAGAGTTCTTAATGTTAAGATAAGAATGTATAGCTTATCCTGTAGGGAAATTAAATCCATAAACTATCAAAGCTTCAATGTGACATCACACAGGTCAGTTTGTTCTTAATATTCAGCCATATTTCAGGTCTTCCAGGGAGTGGAATTCTTCACACCAAACAGTAACTGTAACATCATGTAGGAAGTAGATTTTATTTTACAGGAAAACTTCAAATCCTGTCAATTTACTAGATTTAGTTTTCTTATCCTGAAAAAAAAAGTTAAAAAAAAAATTAAAAAGCCTCCACTCGATTCTTCTGGGAGTAATGATCACATGAAATGCGGAGGGCTGTGTTCCATAAGAAAGCCAAATAGCCTGTGGACCTAGCAAACTAAGGCTGTCGCTTACAACCTTGATGACAGCACTGTCTTAGGAGGGATAAGTCCAGGGCCAGATGCTGACAAAGTGGCCGAGGTCTGCTCAGATGTGGCAATATCCCTGTGGATTCTGACTGATAATCGGTCATGTTTGTGTTATGAGAATTCAGGCTCCGTGTTCATACTGAAGAGCTTTAAGTGAATGTTGTAAATAGCCATGGGCTATACCTTGATTAATAATATGTTTTTTTTTTTTTTGCCTGAAATAAACTACAAGGCTACTTCTAGCACCATCCTACTGGGAAAGAAATGCTGAGAAAATGTAGAGTCATACAAGCACCTGTAAACTAGTTTTTCTTTCTTTTTCCTCTTCATCACTTAAAAAAAATCTAAAACCAGGACACTGGGAGAATAGGGAATTTATAGTTGTGGTTTTGGGGGGCATATGGAAGTAGAATCTAGGCCCAAAGGAGCATGTCAAGTCTACTATTTGTCAAGAAAAATTATAAATAAGCAGAAATGACGAATATACTGACATGTAGAAATAAAATCAGGTGGGGCAGATCCAAAGAGAAACACGGGTTCCATGAAATCCAGAGCACACAGCTCTCCCTTCTCTTTTATTCTCCATTTTCCCATGTGGTATAGTGTACTCACACATGCCCACACTCACCACATGCACATATTTCAGGGGTAAGTTTCAGACATCTTTGGGAGACCATTTTAGCCATTCTGCTTTCCCAACAGGGAGAGGGAAGGAGCCAAAAGTCATTTGTTGCTGTGTTTTCTAAACCATGGAAAAAGTACCCATCACCTCAAGCCAGGGTCCTTGATAGATTCTGAACTCAATTAACATTTTTGTAGATTACATATTGTCCTAAATTGTTCTTCAATTAATTAAAGCATATGGCTGAAACCACTGTGAGTGCACAGTCTCTGGAGAAAAAAGCCATATAGCTCATGGCATAATACAAAAAACCAAGTTCATAAAGAACCCAAGAAAGATGGAAGGTAGAGACTGGGGAGAGGGAATGAGTATATACCACTCCTCTCCAAGGAGTTGCCTATGTTGTTCCCAGCGCTAACTTGTTTTCAGGTTGTCCTAATGTCAATTCATGTAGCTTTCAAGTGGAAACCTGCAGTGTTTTGGACAGAAGAGCAAGTGACGTGAAGACAGGAAACTGTAAAGACAAAAAAGAGAAAGAACTTGAGAAACTGCTTCCAGAGTCATCTTAGCACATCTCTGAAGGGCAGCTGAGTCACTGGGACCGAGACTTAAAACAAACTCAAAAGCAGTTGTTGAAAGATGAAAGATGCCAGTTTAGAGCTGCTGCCTGTGAAACATTTTCCACTGTCTGTTTTGTCTCTTCCTCCTCCTCATTGATGTTATTATTGCCGCTGTCTGCTGTCTGCTCAAATGAAGATAGAATTTTTTTAAAAAAAAATAAACTCTCGGGCTGGAGAAATGGCTCAGCGGTTAAGGCACTTGCCTCCAGTGCCTAAGGCCCTGGGTTCAATTCCCCAGGACCCACATAAGCCAGATGCACAAAGTGGCACATGCTTCTGGAGTTGTTTTCATTGGTAGAGGTGCTGGCATGCCCAAATTCTCTCTCTCTCTCTCATCTCTCTCTCTGATTCTGTCTCTCTCTTGCTCTCTCTTGTCTATTTGTATCTCTCTGCTTGCAAATAAATAAAATATATTTTTTTTAAAAAATTAGAAATCCATAAACTTGTGAATGTGTGCCCAAAGCAGGGAAGCTTGAGATGTCACACCTTCTGAAGTGCTGCATGTGTCCAAGGTCAAATGTAACTTAATTATATGTAAGTGGAATAAACATACTATTGAACAGAGAATGTCAGAATTTACAAGAATATACTGACAAAATATTCAACTTATTGGAAAAAGTTATTATTAAAAAGTACATGCAAGGATGCAATGGATAGTCCCATTAAATTCAACAAAACCCTGGAGATTCTGATGGCAATAAAAATGGGAAGACACAAGTTATTATAATGAGTAAAAGGAACATTGTTGAATATAATGCGGAAATATATTCATGTTTGTGAAATCAATTTGAAAACACAGATCAAACTGACAGTCTTAAAAGAAACAACTTGTAATATATATGTTTTATATATATATATATTAAAATTCTCATATTTACTTGTAGAATGAATTCACAGCCTAAAATGTTTTTGTAGAAAGAGCTACAGTATCAACTAACTGTACTGTTGAACACTGTCAACATTTAAGAAAGAAAGGAAACAAATTCTCTAGAAGATTTTTTCACAAAACAAGAGAAGAAAACCTTCCCAGTTCCCTTCATGCAATTAGTATTACCATGAATTTAAAACTAGAAAAGTCATAACAAGAAAACAGCAGATTGACATCTGGTATGAGCTCTAAGGTAAAACTACTTCTTAATGATGTGTTAGAGAATTAATCCAAAAATATGTACCAATGTCAATACATAACTCTGGGAAAAATATTTTAATATGCCCAATTCATCACAACACTAAATTCCCAATTCATAATAAACAAAAATGCCAGGAAAACACTTCAAAACGCAATTAATACCTAGTTGAACTAATTAGCACGTATCAAACACATCATCAGTAAGCAACAGGATATGCATTGCTCTCAAGTACACTTGAACAACTTCTAAGGTCGATCATACTCTAACTCATTAAACACATATTGATTCACCTTAAAATTCCAAATCATGCATTATGTTCTCACACACAGTGGCAGCAAAGGAGAAATCAATTGGAAATATACTTCTGGAAATTTTTTAAATATTTGAAATTAATTGTAATTTTATATAGGAACAATCAATCAAAGATAGAATCACAAATATCGTTTGAAATATGGTGTGGAACATAGTTAACACAATATTTAGAATAAATTTACATAAACCAACACCTATAATATGAAAAATATCCCAGTAATGTGGATTTTTTTCTATCTTAACAAACTAGAGATATCCGAGTGAAAGGTAAGCACAAGCCTGGCATGGTGGTGCACACTTTTAATCCCAGCAATCTTGAGGCAGAGGTAGAAGAATCACTATGAGCTCAAGGCCAGCCTGAGACAATATAGTAAATTCCAGGTCAGTACTCAATAATATCCAAATACAAAAATTAAATATATAAGACAAAAAGGTCTTAGAGAAGATCAGAAAACTTGGTAAAAATAGAGAAACAGCCAAGAAAAAAATGTTAAATATTATGAATAACCAAAAATGTTTGCATGTTAAACTACTTACTTCTTAAATATAGTCTATAAAGTAAGTCACAAAACATTTGAGAATTAAAAACTATGATGGATGTGAAAAGAAACACAATTTATTAGAACTTTTGTATGCTGCTGAGCATTTGCTTTAAATAAAACATGGTATTTAAAGCATTAGAAAATAAGAGTAATCTCAAGTGACCTAAGTTTTCATTGAAGATACTGGTAAAAGAACAAAATAAGCCCAAAACCACCAAAAAGAGAAATGATAAAGATACAGAAATTGGTAGACTCAAATGTAGAAATTAATTAAATAGAAGTAAAGCAAGAAATAATTAAATTTACGAGCAAACTTCTAGCAAGGCTTCCATGAAAAAAAGTTACCAATGTTAGGTATGCAAGAGAGATATTTATAAACTCCATACACATAGAATAAAAATTTAAGTACTCAGAGCTGTGTGGACATATTTTTGACATCTTACATGAAGTTTATCAATTTCTTCAGTGACACAAGCTACCAATCCAGAAAAATTACATCAACTGTCCTATTTTATAAAAATACTAGTTTAAACATATCGCTTATTTTAAAATTTCATTATGAAAAACTGTAATCTTCACTGATCACTTTTACCCAAACAAGAAATTCTTCCAGTTGCTGGCAAGCACTTTCAGAATATAACAGAAGCGTATACAAAGGATTTCAACATACAGTGACCAGACTGAGTTTGTTCTGGTTAAGTTAGATTGATTTAGTATTCCAAGTGCAATCATTGTAATTCACCACATGGAGCTACAAAAGAAGATAAACCATGTACGCATCTCTGAAGATGCAGAAAAAGTTTTTATGTTAAAAACCTCTGCTATGTTAAAAAGCCCATTTATATTAAACTTCTCAGTAAACTGAAAATAGAAATATACTAACCTGCAAAGGAACATCTATATAAGATGTAATTTTAATGATTAAAGACAAAGAAATCACATGAGACCCAGTGTTAACTGATATTGGAGCCAAGTGATTGCTCATTCTAGTGGGTAAGGAAATAGGTCAGCCACCCTTGAAGATGTGGAATCTCTTGCAAAAGCAAATATTCTAACTTGTAATTCTACTCATTGGTATTTCCTGCCAAGAGTTGAAAGCAGGTGAGTACACAGGTGAGTGTTCAAAGATGGAAATATGACTTGTGAAGTGTCAGAAGAAGGAAGGTAAGCCAGCCTTCATTATTGCTTACGTGTATGTACAAATTATAATCTGACCATCAAGTACCACTCGGCAATTTTTTAAACATGTAATTTTATCACACATTGCAGCCAGCTCCCTATTGCTGGGGCAAAGATCCAATCAGGCATAGATTATGGGAGGGAAGGGTTTATTTCTGGTTTACAGATTCCTGGGGAACACCATCCATGAAGTTGTCTCACTTTCACAGAAGAGAGATGCCATCAAGCAGCCAGCACACACTAAAAAGAAAGAACCGCCAGAGCTCCAACTGTTCTTCACACACTTAAGTTCCATGCCCCATCACACTTTAGGGCTGGACTCCAAGATCCTTCCCTGGTGACACACCCCTGTTCCAGGGACCTTCCTGGCTCAAATAAATAAAACACCTGTGCCTATGGAGCCATATATTCAAATGATCATATTCGAACTACTGCAGCACACAACACATAAATATGGATTTCAGAAACAAGCAAGCTTTAGAAAGTGACATATTATATGATTTGATTCATCATCAAGATCTTTGACAAAGCAAGATCCTAGAAACTGAAACCAGTCCAACCATGTTCAAGGGTGCCCCCTCACTATTCCACAGTTCCATAAACGGTTAGTTTTCAATGATTGTATACAACAACTTAATTCACCAAACTCTGCATTTAATGAATGGATATATATTAAGTTAAAAATGAATGAGAAACATTTTTTTTTCTCTCTCAAATTTTGTGAGCTCCTTAAATTCTTTCATCCGATTTTTGTGCAAAGGCATTTTGATCCCACATTGTAAAACTCTAGATCCTTTTGAGATGCAAAAATTTTCAATTTTTTTCAATTACGTTTTCACTGTCATATTGCACCAATGTGAACTATTCTTCATTTTTACAAATCCTATCCTTATTATTTTCTGTCACATTTTCAACCTAAAGGATGAAGTAACCTTTCACAGCTCTACATCTAATTTGCATAACTCTATAGATACATGAATATGATCATCTCCTAGAAAACCTTACACAATTTCATCATATTCCTTTCATAACAAGCATATGGTAATCATTACATTTACTTTGGATTATAGATGCTCATGTTTATGCACTTTGATTTGTATTATTTTACCTCATATTAAGGATCACAGTATATTCCTTTTCTTTATGTCTTCTTTAACAATAGGACTTATACAGAGAAATTAATTAATATATTGGAAGTAGATGGCAGATTGAAACAATGAGTGTCAAGGTGAAAACTGACTCTGTTTACAGTCATGAAGGCAGCTCTTTGGGCTCGAGAGATGGCTCAGCAGTTAAGGCACTCACCTGCAAAATATAATGGCCAGAGTTCGATTACCCAGGACCCACATTAAAGCCAGATGCACAAAGTGGTGCATGCATCTGGAGTTTGTTTACAGTGGCTGGAGGCCCATCCTCTCTTTGTCTCTCTCTGTCTCTCTTTGCTTCCATATAAATACATATAAATAAAATATTTTTTTAAAGACAGCTCCTGGAGACAGCGACATAGGAGGGTGCTACACATGGTTGGCAAATTCAGTACAGATACAGAATTATTAAATTGATCCATTTGAACAAACCTGTCATTTGCTTGGGTTTATGAAACCCCTTTGACTAAGTGGACAAGCATGGGGAAATATTTACTCTCTCTCTCACTCTCTCTATCTCTCTCTCCCTCACTCTCTTTTTCAATCTCTTTCCTTCTTTCAGCCTTACTTTTAAAAATAATACATTCATTGGATTTATGTGAACCAGGGGGAGGGAATTCATGTTCAATCTTCTTCAGAGTCTATTCCCCCTCCCCCTGTTGTTTAAGCCTATGGCTTCTCAAGCATTAACTGACATTTAAATATTATTATTATTTCAGAACATCTTTCCTGAAATCTGAATTGAATTATTCTTCTCAAGGGCTTTCTGATTTGAGATTTTTAATGCCACATTTTAATGGTCTTTATTTATGATGTCCATGGAAAGGAATATGTATACCACTTAATATTCTGTCCTTACTGAATAGCCTATGTTAAAGATCATAATGACTATGGTTTTACAACCTGAACTGAGCTTTGTGGTCAAGACACATTGAAGCCAGTCATCCCTGTGACTTTCTTGAAATTCTCAAATAATGCTTCCTTTGATATTTGTTGATAATGTGGTCAATGCGGCACAGAGAGTGAGAATGAACAGAGAAAATATAACAGTCCAGTGGCCATGGTTCTGTGATGGCTCATTTGCATATTGTCTCTAATGCCCCGTGGATGTGGAATGCTGAGGACCAGTGTGTGCTAGACTTCAGTGACAAAGTTGTCCAGGAGAAGCAAGTGAACTGGGATGCTGCTGAGAGCCCACACTTATCAGACAGGAAGCTAAAGACACCTAAGAAAGATGAATAACCTCAGAAGCACATTAAATCCACCTAGGCATGACTCCATTAGTCAGACACACTGAAAATAAAGATATTAGAACTCTTGATATATGCACCACTTTGTGCATCTGGCTTTATGTAGTTATTGTGGAATCAAACCCAGGCTTTCATACTTTGTAAATAAGCACCTTTAACTGCTAAGCCATTTTCCAGCCATAACCTGTGTCTTTTGATCTGGGGGTTGATTTCATTGATGTTCAGAGTTCCAACTGCAGGTTTTATTTTTTTCTTCTCCCTTTGTGGAAGTTTGTAATTTTGATGATGTCTTCTTGATCTAATTATTCTTATGTTACTTCTGCTGCCCTTTGTCATATCTGAAAAGGATTGTTAAATTTAATGCCATTAATTTTTCAGCTTATGTTTGCATTTCAGAAAATGATTGGTTTTGCTCTTAATCATTTGGGTAATTTGTAAAATCAGACTTTAACTTCATTCTTTTGCATGAAGTTTTCATTTTGTCAAAAATGGAGATTTTGACATTCTAAATTGACATAATGATTTTGAACTGATGTAAGAAACACCATAAAATGAGAAGAAATAATTTTGAAAATCACTTAATCAAAATGATCTCAAAATGAACCCATCACATGTAAGTATAAATAGAAAATGCTTAATATGATAGGTAGTATGTATTTTTATTAATTATTTTAGAGCTAGTTCCATTATTTCTGACCAACTGAAATTCTAGATTAATTAATCTTTTTATATGCATTCAGTTTTCTTTAGGTCTCCTCTGTGTTTCAGTCATTCACATTTCAAGTGGTATTCTACCAATCATGGATGAGGGAAGGAATAATCTTGAAAAATACACTTTTTTTCGAACAACAAATTCTAGACTTCAGACCAAAATAATAGAATAAAATGACTTTCTATAAACAGCAGTGATTGTTTGAGACTCTAGGATTATACCAAAAATTTAAATCAATGAATTAAAATGCCAAGTTAATAGTGTCTTATAATTATTTTGCCAACGTTGTAAAATAGGCATAAGAAAATGCTTCAATGATCAATCATAGACATGTTTTAAACAAACACAAAGATAGCATTTCAAAAACAAATGAAATGTGCAAAGTATATCCTATCAGAAATTTCACAGTTTAACATATAAGAAGATCCACAGTAGATTGACACATTAAGATTATAAAGACAGATGAATCAATAAACTGAAACTTACTTCAGAGGATATACCTAACTTGAAAATGAAAAAAAAAATAAAAATTCAAAAAATAACAGGTCTTCAGTGACTGGTGGAACTGACCACAAAATAAGTAATGTGTATGAAATCAAACTTGTTTGTGTGTGGGGGGGGGCACAGGGTAGCACTCACAAAATAAAAGAAAAATGTAACAGTGAAATTTATTAAGTCTGAGAAAAGACTGTATAATATAATTCCAATGAGGAAAGAAACCCCAGCATTATCATTCCAGAGAGCCTGACCAGCACATTGTCTTGATACAACAGTATAAACAAACACAATGGAGATGGATAACAAGGAAACTTTGAACATACACAAGAATAATTTGTAGGTGTTTTTGATACCTCTTCCAAATGGACAAACTCATCTTTCTTTAGGGTGGAAGGATTTTAATGACAGGTAATATGTCATCCAAAACTCCAGAGGCTAAACAGAAATGGAACATTTTTTTCCCTAATGGATAAAAAAGCCCTGTCAATCTAAAATATGGTATCCACAGAGAATAGACTTCTAAAATCAAAATGAAGGAACACTATTCTCAGGTAAGGGAAAACCAAGTGATTTGTCATTAAGAGACTCAACTCTAAGAATGACTCAATCAAGTTACATAAGTTGAAAGCACCAGATGAAATAAGGACACTTGGAACATCAGGAAGAAGAAGAAGGAAAAAAAAAACACATGAAGCAAATAGAATTTTCTTATCTTCTGATAATTTTAACATTATAATTTCAAAGTTTAAAAAGATGAACCTATAAAACTTCTATTGTTTTAAATACACTTACATGAGTTTATAAAAATATTATTAATGAGGGATGCAACAAATTATCTAAAAAAACCACAGTTATAAAATATTGCAATGACTGTGTAGTGATAACATTTATTTATTATATAATACTTAGAGAAACTTTCAAAAACTAAAAAATATTGTATACACCCCAAACTTCATATGCAAATAAAAATTAAAGTATCATGGCTTGATAGGGTAGCACACATCTTTAATTTACAAAGCATAACCATGCCATTTTTTGTGCATCTGGCCATTAAGCTTTAAAGGCAAGCCCCTTTACCACTGAACATTTCCTCCAGCCCAGATTAATGATTTTTATTACCACATTCCTATTGTTCACTTTGTTGCCCAAGCTGCTTCCTCCTCCTCTGTAAACCCTTAGTGAGCAAGCTCTTTAAGAGCACTCAGCTTTAATTTCTTCCATGACCTCTTACACTTAAGATAACATCTAAGCATTTAAGCATCTGATATCTCACACCTAGCCTGCCTCCTTTCTTTCTGTCCACTTTCATTGTTGTTCATTCTTTATCTTAAATGTTGTTCTCCAGAGAATCAAAGCATTTTGCAACCCCTCTGAGTTTGATGGGAGATTGTATCTGTACTCACCCAGGTCCTTTTATCTGAAATGTTCTACTTTTCCATTGCTTTTTAAATGAATGATCACAGTTATTTCTCAAGATTCAAGTGCTATTCTGTTCCTACTTTGTTCTCACTGTAGCCCTTAATGAGGTGACAGGACCCTTCCTTGGGGTTTCTGATATGTATCTGTAAATTTTGGTACTTAATCAAATTGAAAGTGTTCTATTTCTTTCCCCATTAGACATTTACCAATTTAGGAAAAGTAAAATTCCCACTCACACTTGAGGATCTTGTGCTTGCTGTATTTTCAAAAATGTTCTTCATAATATTTACTGAAATTAATTAAAATAAAAGGTAAGAAACAATTTATTTTAATTGAATACTTGCTGGTCATCTTTATGACACAACACCAACAATCAGAAAACACCAATATATAATTAACAGAAGTTTTAGAACCTGTGATGTTCTGGGAATCAACATTGTTAATTTAATTTTTTGTGAACAAAATTATGGTTGTTATATTAGTCTTGACTGTAGTTTCTATAGTGAATGTGTTTCCTTTATTTTATTTCCTTGGGAAAGCTATTATGTACTCTGAAACACACAAGATATTATTTCTTTTTAAATCAAGCTTCTTTAATTTCAAATACATAAATAGACTATAATTCAGAGTGAAATATGCCATTATAGTCTAACAACATTTGTAAATGTTCATAGATGTTAAATTATAAGTCATTCAGACTGTTAAAAAGAATGCATTTACATGTAGACCGGGCAGCATATAATGAGAAAATTTGTCTTTATGTTTGACTGCACAGTCTATTACCATTCCTGGGATTACTTTAATTCATTCTTTAAACCTATTTCTAAATCTACTGAAAAGTGTTTCCAATGGGGCCAATCAAGGTTGAAAAGCAGGCATCTGTGGGTAAATGGGTACTTATTTTGGGAGGAAGTTTATGACAAAATGTTTTAAGTGCCTCTTAATACTCTAATCTCGATTAACAATCCTGGGACAATTCATACTCTTTACTATAGAAAAATCCTATTAGTAGGTTGGGCATGGTGGCCCACTCCTTTAATCCCAGCACTCTGGAGGCTGAAGAAGGAGGAGTGCTGTGAGTTTGAGGCCAGACTGGGACTACAGAATGAGTTTCAGGTCAGCCTGGGATTGAGCGAGACCCTACCTCAAACAAACCAAAATAACAACAAAGGAATTACTATTACTATGATTTTTCTGAGGGATATCCCCAAATAGTCTTAGTTCTGCTTTCATATTATTATAGTTCAGTGATGAGTATAGCCTTATTTAAGAATATGCTGCGGCTATTCTTGTTTTAGTATTTTCATTGCAGAAT
>PVHP010001244.1:0-110727 GCA_004024765.1 Zapus hudsonius | reverse complement strand
ATGTTTGAAAACATACCAATTATTCAGGAGGGTTTGGAAACTCAGTGTAGAGGCTGAAATAGTTTTCCTCAGATGTCTGAACTTGTACCTTGGAGTAGGGGATATCTTAAAGAGTTAGTTTAAATACACAAAATAAGACAATTGTTGAAATAATATCTTAGATGGAGACTCTGTGATTATCCACAATGAAGCAGAGTCCTATTAAATCAGAACAGCTGAATTCTAATATCAATCTGATTTTGAAAGAGGAAACATGTGACAACCAATGTTGTTAGCTTAAAATTAGGCCTTAATTAACCTGATATATAGTAATGATTTTTAAACATAAGACAATTATGTTTTATCCATAACAGAAATTATATAAATAGACATAGTTTTGAAGCATTTTAGCAATAAGTCCAAATATAGAGATTTAACCTGGAAGTCACCAGATCCAGAGCAATCTAGAAAGACAGTATCTATGTTTGACCAATTAAGGCTGAAATAGTTTTAGATGTCTGAACTTGTACCTTGGAGTAGGGGATATAATGAAGCAGAGTCCAGTCCTGTTAAATCAGAACAGCTGAATTCTAATATCAATCTGATTTTGAAAGAGAAAACATGTGACAACCAATGTTGTTAGCTTAACATTAGGCCTTAATTAACCTGATATATAGTAATGATTTTTAAACATAAGACAATTATGTTTTATCCATAACAGAAATTATATAAAAGCTTAAGTTCCTACCACCTATTTACCTAATAGGAGGATAGAAGCCACAATGACTTAAATTAAACCTTAAGTTGTATAAGTCCAATGATGATCATTTGATAGCATTAGCATGAACAAATAGACCCATCTCCTTAAAACTCACAATGCTTTTAGATATGCAAACCTCACCCTAGAAAATCAATACCAGTAAACAATTTAAGACACTTTCTAGGGGCATTCTTCCCCCTCTTTTTTATTTATAAGCAAGCAGAAAACATAAAATAAGTAATAAGAATTAGACATCCTTATTAATAGAAAATTAGACATTTTTATGTAATGTCTCAGTGAATGTAGTTTTAAGAAAATTGACAACCCATATCTTTAATATTATGTATACATTTAGGCAAGACACAATCATATTTGGAAAATTTTTGCTACCTTGATAACTTTTGAATATCTTCATAGCTAAAATTAGAACCAAGCAGTTTTTCATAACAAACATTGACTTTTAGATTGCATTTCACGGAAAGGAGAGAAGCTAAGAATTCCCCGCCATAGCTCGCGGCCATCTCATACCATTCTCGGCCTTGGCATCTGTGGAATATTTTGCCTAACCTGCCCAACTGTCTGGCAGCCTCGGGGTGCATAGAGCGCGGTTCTGCCCCCGTCTTCCCTTCTACTATGCCATGTAGAAAATAAGTCTACTTTTACATACCACCACTTTTGAATTATTCTCATTAAAACTAAAATCGCTCCCACTTTTACTTGGACCAGAGCAAAGCGTGTCCGGTCCCTCCTTCCCCGGGCTGCAGTCCCGGGAACGTCTCCATACAGGCCCATCTTTCTCATTTTGAACCTCAGTCACTTAGTGACCTTTTTATTGCTTTTACCACGAACCTCAGTCGCTCTCTAGGCATGCCTCACTTACTTCCTCTTCGTGTGTCGAGTTCTGGATCCTATTTGGCCCCTTGCTCGGTGTCCGAGTTTCCCAAGTTGCTCCGGGTTTCGGCACCAGTTGCGGCGCGCTCCCTGCTCGGCGAGGAAGAACAACACCACTCGAAGATCCTTCTCAAATCACACTTTAATGGAGAGCCTTTTGATTGAAGGGGGGGTAAAAAAGCAAGGGGCCCCGAGCGCTAAGAAGCAGCTGCTTATATAGGGAAAAGGGACACAGATCGTCCCATGATTGGCTGGCTCCTGCTTGCCACCTCCAGACGCCACGGGATTGGCTAGGATAGCTTGTAGTAAAGTAGCCTTCCATTGACCTTTTGACCTTTTAGTAAAGTATTCTTCCCAAGCATTGCCTAGCTGCGAGGTAGTGGGCGCCACCTAATGGTGATCCCGGCTCCCTGCAGTATGTCTATTGTCTCCCTATGTTTTTCCATGGTAAATTCCCTTGTGGGACTAGGGGGTCTTGGTGGGGGACTCTTAGCTTGATGTGTTTTTGTGTGTGTTTATGTTTTGTGGGGGGGGCGGTTTTTTTTTTTTTTTTGCATTTGGGTCTTCCCCTTTCTGCATGAAGATCCAATTTTATCAATGAGGGAGGCAATATAGGCTCCCATTAGCTAGTTGTTCAGTGATTGTTCTGTTGTGGTTTCCAGTTGGGTCAGGACAACATTGCAACCACAGGTGTGTGAGCTGCAGGGGCACAGGTATGCCAACAATTCTTGTCTGGTGGCCAGTATGTATGATGATTTGATGGTCAGAGATCTTCTCTTGCTTTAGTCACCACTGTGACTTGCCACTGTGGCTCAGGTGGAACCATAGCAGTCCTACTTGTTCCTCCATCCCCATCATGTCACAGCTGAGTAGATTGCAGAGATCACCATGATGCCCTCCTGTCAGGTGCCTGTCAGAGAGCTTTCACTCCCTAGTTAAGTTGTTGGGTTCAGAAGGAGGAGTTTGGCAACATTGTGTGGGGTCTCTCTTCTAAACTCCCACATATTCCCCCCTCTCTTGAGGACACCCCAACTGCTGTTGGGGAATGGGGATGAAGAAATCTCTCTTATATATTTTCTGCTGAATAGGACATGAAGTTATGGCAGTTGGGAGATATCTCTCAGAGAGGGGAGGATCCCTACCTAAGGCCAAAGAGAGACCCATCAGTCATATCACATTGCCAAGATTTTGTCCTGTCTAACATTGTGAGGCACGAAGTGGGGAGTGTTCCATTTAGGGTGTCTAGTGAAGAGTGGTTCAGTTTAGCTGGTGTTAGATTGCTGTCTTCCATGGAAAACTCGAGATCCATCTCCAGAATTGTTTATTGAATGGCATCGCAGCATTTGATATGGTCTGAGACTGTTCCTGTATGACTTGTAAAGCATATGCCATACATTAATAGAGTTATTAAGAAGAGTTAGACACAGCATTTAATCTTAATGATAGCACAAGTGTCACCTAGGGCAGCTATGAGGACATTTAGAGCCCTGGGATTTTGTATGATCATCTTCCTCATCCTTTGAATTTTAGAATTAAAGGGAATTCCCTTAGCATTATCTTTTCCAATGGATGCAATAAAAACAGACTAGATGATGATATCATTGGAAAACACTCCTAATCTATCTGTATCTTTAAAACTTGTAAATTAGTTGAGCATGTTAAGGTCTTACCTTCTTTTCCATGTATCTAGGAAAATTTCAAAATATATCCTCCAATCTATTATCGGGAAAGCCAAGGAAAGAGATTGGTGTCACAAAACCCTTTTAGTGTCAGTGGGAACTATCCAGTATATATTTTATTTTAGATCCCATTCTGTAACAAACCATTTTGATGGTTGGAGGCTTATGACATTTAGTCATAGGATTAGAAATATTAAGAGTAGGAACTAACCTGTTTTAGAGCCTTGTTTTCTTTTTCTTTTGGGAAGTTGTTAGTACCATATATCCTTGGTTATATATTTCTCTCTGAGTGTTTAAAACCCCATATATAGCCAAGATTTAAACAAGTATGTCTTTTTGGGTGTTACTGATGGCTCTCCAAGGAGGATTTGGGGTCTGGTTGAAGCATTGTGGCTTCTTCAGCATTATTGCTGTCAATTAGGATGAGTCCAGGTCATGCTGACCTTGGCTTTTTCTTCACTGGAAAGCTGGGAGGACAGTCAGTCCCAAGTTGACTCTCCTGATTTTGATTGTACACTGATTTGTTACTGGGTTTTCTTGAATTCCTTGTTCAGAACGACAGGTACACTCAGAGAGTCAGTGTAAAACACATTAGGGTTGTCCCCTCATCTTCTGTGGCCTTGTGACATGAAAGCAGAGGCCAAAATATTAGCTTATTTTGCTCCATGGCTCCAATTGGATTTGGCCTTTACATAGATAGTTAGAACACTCAGAAAAGAATTTGTATCAACCCTGTAGGATATATATATATATTATATATATATATATAATTTTATATATTTATAAAATTGACTAGTAAAGCATATCTAATTAAAGAATGGCATAACCTTCAATCTACTTTGTCTAACCTTTAAGTTTACTTATTTTGGAACAGTTTAGGCCATAACTGAAGTATGAAAGTAGGCCATTTTTATTTTATTTTCTTAATATATCATGACTATCAATAAGGACAAAACATATTGTTAGTTTTGAAAGGATTTTTATCAATAAGTCCAAATAAATTGATCTAACCAGGAAGTCATCAGATCAGGAACACTCAAGCAAGACAGCATCTATGTTTGAAAACATAACAATTACCCAGGAGAGTTTGGAAACACAATTGTAGAGGTTGAAATCATTTTTCTCAGATGTAGATCATTGTCTGAGCTTGATGTCGTACCCTGAAGTAGGGAATATATCTTAAAGATTTAGTTTATTTAGAGGCAATAGACTTGAAGTACCCAACATAAGACAATTGTTAAAATAAATTCTAAATAAAGACTCTGTGATCACCCACAATAGAATAGAGTCTGGTCATTATTGAATGAGAATAGCTGAGATCTAATATAACCCTTGGTGAATCTGTTTTTGAAAGAGAAAACATGTGACAACCAATGATGTTAGTTTAGCTTCAGACATTAATTAACCTGATGAATAGCAGAGAACTTTATAAACATTAGACAATTTTATGTTTTCCCCATGAAAGAAATGCTATAAAAACTTAACTAAGTTATCTCAACATATTTTACCTAATAGGAGGATAGAAGCCACAATGGCTGAAATTAAACCTTTAAATTATATAAGTCTGATGATGACCATTTAATAGCATTAGCATTAACAAATAAAAAACATTTTTAAAACCACAATGCTTTTGGATATGAGAACCATATTTTAGAAAATTAATACTAGTAAGCAACCCTTATCTTAAAAACTGAGTTTTCCCAATAATTAATACATTGATAGAATAAGGAAATATAGCCAGCTTAGATGAGTACTTTAAAGAGTTCTTTGTATATCTCTTAAACTATGAACAATTGAATATATGTGAGCTATTGATGAGTAGTCTTAATAATAATAGTTAAACCTTAGTATCTAGAATAGGGCCTTGGAAGGGCCTGGCAATTTTTTTTTATTGATAATTAGATACACTTAATAAGAGAATAATGTGTTCATGTCTCCAGTTCCCCTATTTCCCTCTTCCCTGTCCCTGGTCAGTTGGATATCCTCCTCTGTGGGCAGTCTGGATTAGTCCATTGGGTAGGGGGTTGTGAATAGCTTAGGAGTCAACCCGGTTCCACCCCCCTTTGCATGTTGTTACTGAGGTGGGCAATGTCTCTGGATATTCTCCCCCACCATGTCTCTTACAATCTTTCTGCCCACTCTTCCACTCAGTTCCCTGAGTCATGGTGGGTGAGTATTAAGGCTGCTTTGTTGTTGTGGCCTTAGGGACCTCTGTGCTTCTGCTTGAGGTTGTGTTTAAAATTGTTGGTGTCTGTTTCGCTGGTTCATCCTGGGTTGATGGATTGGCTGTGGTTATAGGTCTCTTGCCCCATCACTGCCTGTGGGTTTCCCTTTGGATCCTCCATGGTAGGTCTGGAGTGGTGCATCTCTTGCCATGAAGATAGCTATCAGCCTGTGGCTCAATGGTAGGATTGGAAGAGCCACAGCACTCTTGGTGCCTTCTGAAAAATACAAACAGAATCTCCATTGGAGAGTGAGATCAGCATAGGTTAATTGAGATACACTTTCCTGAGTTGGCTAGATACTATTGTTGGTAGCTTTTTGTAAATCACTTGTAAAGTGAGTTTCTCTTTGGTGTCCTAAGATATTGGTTCCCTATGTAATTTACCCTGAAATCCCAGTTCCAGTCAAGGACTCCCTTCACAGAGTGGATTTCTTGGCCAAATTGTCAGCTATTGATTGCCTCCCCCCGGCTTTGGCGCCTCCATTGCACAAGTGCTCCCTTCATGGTTTGTTGTTCTCTCCCAGGAGGGTGCCTGGCAATTTTTTTTGGACAGTTTCCATAAACGTGTGCCCCTCTATCCATCAAGGAAGCAGTCCTTGGAGGTGTCCCTTTTCCTGAAAGGGCAATAGACTTAAGCAACCATCCATAGCAACATTTTCTGTTGATGATGTCTATCTTTTTTTTTAATCCCCCTTGTGTTATTGTTTTTAAAATTTTGATTCCCCTTTGTTCCCTTTGGGCTTTCAATTGTAATAAACAGAAGTTTGACTTCAGAGCAGCTGTCATAAGCTCCTAGTTGGTTAAGCCACCAATCTTTTAAGTTAGCATGTTTTTTCTAATTGTTTCCTTGAGCCCTTGAATAAAGGCAAGTGGCAGTTTGTTATAAAATTGCCCTGTGTTAAGTGGAGACCCTGGGGCTGTATTGGAAGCTGAATGTCCCACCTGAAACAGCATGGAGAAAGAGGAACAGAATTCTTGAACCAGAATGTGACTGATTCTGGTTCTCATCTGTGCTGTAAAGAGGGGCATCTCTTTAGAACCGGATTCGAAAATAGAGACTTGGGATGTCCTTTGTATAGGGGCATGGATCTCAAATTTCTAGCTGGTCCAAAATCTAAGAACATATATAATGTGCTCTATGTGTTTTCTTGAATCAAGGAGAGTCCCCTCCAGGAAGTCGATGCCACATCCTTAGGGGTCAGTCTCCAAGCTTGGCTTCTCCAGACCCCCATCACAGATTGGGTTTCATGTCATGGCATATGAGAGCACCCCAGGCAGTAAGGTTAGACTATTAGTGTAGAGACTATACATACTCATGTCTCAGTTCATCAAACCACTCATTTGGAGGGTAGATTGGGACCTCATTCCCATTCCTCCCCTTGGTGGGAGTTTGATATATAGGTCCACTGTCTGCATGTGTTTCAGGGTGGCCTTGGAACTATGGCTCTATTGCTTCCTTCCTTTAAGGGGAACCTATCAATATTTTAAATTTAGGGATGTAAGGCATGGTTAAAAACCATGTGCTGGGATCAAGAGTGTTACACCCAGTAAATCCTAAGCCTTACTAGCATCTCTTATAAAAGGAAATTGAACCCATTTCTTTCTTGCATCTTTATCATCACCTTCCTTTATCACTTACTCATTACATTCTACCATCCTTTCAAGGTCCCTCTGCAATCCTTCTTTTATTTCTCTCTATTTTTTAGAGAAATCCTTTCTTAATAATATCCCTGGGTACCTTCTAAAAATACCATTCTTTATTTTTCTTCATTAAAGTTCCAATGAAATTCCTTCTTATTAAGCACATCATAAGACATCTAGCATTTATAATTTCCTTTTATCCCCATTATATACAGCCACTGTTGGGACATGAATTGAAAAGGGAAGTAGCCATAGAAGGGAGAAAAAATTGATATGTATTTTCAATAACTCAATCATTTGATTTTTAAAAACAGCTCTAAATTCTAGGCAAGCCTAATGGTTGAATCTGTTTAAATATCCCTTTTCTTAAACAAAGCACTGATTAATATAGCTATGGCTAGAGAGTTAGGAGTCACTGAACCAAAAATTGTAACTGGATTTATTAAGTCCAGTGATAGCAGTGGTTAGTTTAGATGGTTTCACACACAAACAAATAGTTATATTCTGTTTTATAAAAAAAAATTAGGTTACTGAATTATTTTGTACTTAAAACTGACTTATGGTGGTCACTCTTTTCCTAAAGCATGCTGTGAGCAGTCTTTTAGAAAAAAAAATCAACATTAATTTTCTTATTAAAAGGGACCAAGGAAATACCTTTAATAATTACTATATCTAGTTATAGAAATTTATAATTGGAGTTTTTACCAAAATTTAGGAGTAGATCCTTTTCTTGCTAAGAAAGCCAAATGAGTATAATCATTGATAAGTACCTCTTACCATTGAACAGCCTGATCCTTAACATACTTATATGTAAAAACATTTTAGGGTATTCTCTCCCCCTCTTTATTTTATTTTTCTTATCCATAATTAGATACATTGAATGAGCAAAAAATATGTTGGTATCCCCAGTTCCCTGATTTCCCTCTTCCCTGTCACCAAGCAGCTGGGTATCCTCCTCTGTGGGCAGTCTGGATCAGTCTCTGGGGTAGGGGATTTTGGGGAGCCTAGGAGTCAACCTGATTCCACCACCACCCCTTTGTATGTTGTTACTGAGAGGGGTAATGTCTCTGGATATTTTCCTCCACCATGGCTCTTACAATATTTCCGCCCCCCTCTTCTGCTCAGATCACTGAGTCATGTTGGGTATTAAGGCTGCTTTATTGCTGAGGCCTTTGGTGCCTCTGTACTTGTCCATTAGGTTGTGTTGAAAATCGTTGGTGTCAGTCTTGCTGGCTTAACCTGGGTTGACTGTTTGGCTCTGGTTATAGGTCTCTTGCTTACCCCACCACTCTCTGTGGCGTTCCATGTGGAGCCTCCATGGTAGGTCTGGGGTGTCTCATCTCTTGCTAGCTTCATAGAAGGAGTTTTCAAGACTTCCCTCCTTTTCAATGCCTCTAACAAGCTTCAGAATGAGTGGTTTCAGTTTTGTGGTGAAGGTTTGGTAGAATTTGGCTGAGGAACCACCTGGTCCTGGACTTTTCCTTTTGGGGAGGTTCTTGATTACATTTTCAATTTCTTTGGATATGTTATGTTTATTTAGAAATTTTATCTCTCCTGGGCTAAGCTTTGGTAGTCGGTAAGTATTCAAAAATTCATCCATTTCTTCCAGGTTCTCTAATTTTGTGGAGTAGAGGTTTTGAAAGTATGACTTGATGATACTTCCAATCTCTTTGGGGTCTGTTGTGACCTCTCCCTTGTCATTTCTGATTTTGTTGATTTGGGCCTTCTCTATCTTCGTTTGATTAGATTGGCCAGAGGTTTGTCAGTCTTATTAACTTTTTCAATGAACTAACTCTTTGATTTATCTATTTTTAAATTGTTTTCTTCATTTCAAATTCATTAATCTCTGTTCTGATCTTAAATATTTTCTTTCATCTTGAGCTCCTAGGGTTGGATTTTTCCATCTGTTCCAAAGACCTTAGGTGGGTGGTTAGGTGGTTGATGTGAGATCTTTCTGAATTTCCCCCTTAGGACTTCCTTCATTGTGTCCCACAGGTTCTGATAGGATGTGCCATCATTATCATTACTAGGGAATTCTGAATTTCTTGTTTGATTTGATGTATGACCCACTTGTTGTTTAGGAGCATATTGTTCAAGCATCAGTAGTTGGTGTAGTTTCTGAATTTCTCCCATTAGTAATTTCTAGCTTTAATGCATTGTGGTCTGATATGATGCAGGGGTTACATCAATCTTCCTAAATTTGTTGAGGAAATATTTATGAGTTAGTACGTTGTCAAATTAGTAGAAGGTTCCATGCACTGCTGAGAAGAATGTGTAATCTGTTTCCTTGGGGTGGAAAGTTCTGTAAATATGTGTTATCCCTAGCTGGTTGATGTTGCTGTTGAGCTCCATTACTTCCCTGCTGACCTTTTGCTTGTATGATCTGTGTAAGGATGACAGTCGAGTGTTAAAAATCTCTTACTATGATGGTGTTGGCATCTATATATTTTGATTTTGAGTAAATTATGCTTCATAAACTGAGGAGCCCTTGAAATTGGTGCATACATATTTAAGATAGTGTTATCTTCTTGTATCATTCCCTTAATGAGTGGGAAGTGGCCATCATTGTCCCTTTTTATTGATTTTGGTTTAAAGTCTATTTTGTCAGATATTAGAGTAGCTACACCCACTTTTTAATATCCCCACATTCCTGGAAAATTGTTTTCTCTCCTTTTACCCTTAGTAGGATACTGTCTTTAGCAATAAGGTACGTTTCTTGAAGGCAACACATGGAAGGGTCCATTTTTCTGTTCCACCCTGCTAGCCTGTGTCTTTTTATAAGGGAGTTAAGTGCAATTTCATTCAAAGTTATAACTGTGAAGTTTGCTTTAAGCCCTGCCATGTTGGAGACATTATGGAGGTTGACACCTCAGCTGTTGTTGTTAGCTCTTTGGTGTTACCGTGCTTGTTCTCTATTCCTATCCCAGGGTTGGTTGCTTCTCTCATCTGCATGGAAGATTTCCTGTAGTAACTTCTGTAGGTTTGGTTTTGTGTTCAAATAAGTGTAGAGCTGGCTAATTTCATGGAATATTTTAATTGCTCCACCTTTTATGATGGATAACTTTTCTGGGTACAGTAGTCTAAATTGAAAGCCATACTTCTTTAGGCCTTGAAGTGCTTTGTTCCAAGTACTTCTGGCTTTTAAGATTTCTAAGGAGAAGTCTGAGGTGAGTCTTATGTGTTTGCTGTTGTAGGTGATGAGTTTCCTTTCTCTCGCTGCTCTAAGGACTTTCTCTTTACTCTCTATGTTTGGCATTGTAACTAAGATATGTCTTGGAGAGGTCCTCCTTTGGTCCAATCTATTTTTGGGTCCTGTGTGCATCTTGTATCTTTACAGGATTTTCTCTTACGAGGTAAGGAAAATTTTCTCGAATAATTCTGTTGAACATATTTTCTATGCAAATAGCCTGCTTTTCTCCTTCTTCTGGGATCTCTGTGATCCTGAGGTTAGGTCTTTTTATGGTATCCCACAGGTCTCTCAAGTTTTGTTCACTTGCTCTTTTGAACTTAATCAAATTTTTGACATCCCTCTCATTCTCCTCTGTTTTATTTTCACATATGTGGTTCTGTTTTCCCAGTTATTGATTCTGTGATGAGGGATTCTAGAGAGGTTCTTGTTACTTCAATTTAGTTTTTGTTTTCTGATACTTCTTTTTGGGTTGCCGCTACCATCCTGTTGAGATGTGTTTTCATTTCAAGGTTTGATTTACTTACTTCTTCCTAATACTCATTCTTATATTTGCTCATGTCTTCATTTCATTTGGATAGCTGGTTCTTGAGACCTTCTGTTTGTTGGTTTGCCTTTAGTTCCATCATTTCTCTTCTTAAGTCCATTTGATTCTCCTCTATTTTATTAAGCCTGGTGGAAAAGCTTGTGAGTTGACTTTGTACTCTTTCAAAGTGTTTATCTACTTTTTCTTCCATGACCAACATTAACTTGTCCATAGTATCTGTGCCAGTATGATCTGGGCTTAGTGTCATGTCATCTTGGGCCTGCAACTCCTCTCTCTCTCTCTCTGTTGTATTATCATTGTTGTCTTCCCACTTGTGACTTGGGGGGGTTGGCTTGATTTCTTCAGCTGGTCTATTATTGCATTGAGATCTGCCCATTTTGATTCCACTTGGGGTGGTTAGGGAGATGTCTCTGAGCTGTCTACACTTTGATAGTGTAGATGGTGTGTGTGCTGGGCTCCATGGAGAGGGTTAGGCACTCACTTGGTTTATCTGGGAGTGTTTTTGTGCCCTCAGATCAGTGACTGGGCTTTAATGATGAGTCTGGGGAGAGAAACTTTTCCTGATCACCTCCACTCCTATGTGGGCTGGGCACTGTTTTAATGACATGGCTGTGAGGCATGGCTGTGGGTACCACAGGTGCTGGGACCTGATGGCATTCTAGGACCTGGCAGCAAGAGCTGGATGGTAACTGATGGGGCCTTCAGGGGAGGATATTTTGCAGGGAAGTTTCCCTTGTGTGTGTGTGTGGGGGGGGGAGAGAGCCTTGGCAGAGCAGCTGGTGAAGGGCTTTCCCTACTCACAGTGCCACAGTAGGGCCAGCGAGGGTGGGCTGTGCTTGATTTCTCACTGGGAAGGGGAGCATGCTCTGCTCCTCTCTGCAGGTGCAACGTTGGCTTTGTTCAGTAGTGGTGAAGGGGTGGATGGCCTCAGTAATGGCACTGGGGCATGGGGTGTGGAGGTTGGGATGCAGAATCTTAGGTGAACTGATGGCGGGTGTGGAGCACATGGGAACTAGGTAGGCCAAGGGTGTGGTGCAGAATCCTTGGTAACCTGCTGGGGGTGCAGTGCTGAATGGGAACAAGGCCACAGCAGGGGGGAGCCTCCAGCTGGCCATGCGGGAACTAGGCAATGTCCATGGGGCAGCTACCAGCAATGGGCCATGGAAATCAGGTGACACACAGGAACTGGGTAACATGCAGGAACTGGATGATGCATGAAGTGGGTAGCGTGGGAACTGGGTAGTGCAGGAACCACAGAAACCGGGTAGCGCAGGAACCATGGGTAGTGGGTAGCACAGGAACCGGGTAGCTCAGGAACAACGTGAACTGGGTAGCGTGTGAACTGCAGGAACCAGGTAGCTCGGGAACCGGGTAGTGCAGGAACCTTTGGAACTGGGTAGTGTGGGAACTGGGTGACGCAGGAACTGGGGAGCATGGGATCCACAGGAACCAGGGAACCTGGTAGTGCAGGAACCAGGTAGCATGGGAACCAGGTAGCGCAAGAATTGGTTTACACATGGGGGGAGGGCAGCCGCCTGGCGTGGGCTCAGGCTACTCTAGCAGGATGTGCCGGCTGGGCTGCTGTGAGGCAATTCACTACCTCGGGGAGTGCTGATCCACAATGTTAGCTTCCAGTCAGCAGGGTCCAGTCCCGAGAAGGAGCTGAAGCTCTGAGTGGCACTGCAGCATGTGTCCACGGCCTGCATCACAGCTGGAAACACGAAACTTTGCTCCCCAAGGGTTGCAGTGTGGCTGCTAGTCAGCCTTCTTGAACCAGAACTCCTGTCTTTATTTTATTTATAAGCAAGCAGAAAACAAATAGCATTTACAGTAGTTAATGTCTCTAACAACTGGGCAACAGATACAAAACCTTGTCTTTTTTTTATTGAGTCAGTTTACCCATATAATCATGGACTTTAGCACCATGAAGAAGATATAAATCTTGTGTTATTATTTCCCTTATATTAGTCATTAACCAGTGGGCCAGTCTGGTTTACGAGGAAGAATTGGGAAATATGTCTGTTTCTGGGGTTTGGTTTTAGGAGAGCTCTGCCCTAAAGTCAAAGCCAGTTGAGCACATTAATATGTATCTTCTCTTGTTTAGTCCATGATTGAGAACTAGCACATATAGTTGGCTTTTATAGAAAAAGAAAACACTGGCATCCACAAGTATTTATCTATAGAACTTAGTTTCTTATCCTTTATTGAATTGAGAGAAATTGTACCAAATTGACATAACTTTTTATCTACTAATAGAAAACATATACTGCAGTCAGAAGAATTAGACATTTTTTGTATGTAACACATCTATGAATGTAATTTTAAGAAAATTGACAACACATATTTTTAATAATAATTATCAGCACATATTTATAGATTTGATAATCTATGGATATATAATATCTCCTGATAATAATTTTATGATGTACATTTTAAGAGTATAGGCAAAACATAATGATCCTTGAGATAAGTTATATTTAACACATTTATCATATCTGAGAATGATTTATTGTTATATTTAAGACCTTTGAAAATATCTTACAAATCACCATTGGTAGAATTTTCAAAACTGATCAAGGTAAGCTGAAAAGACACAAGTGTGTAGCATAGTTAGTAGAAGGAACAGAACATTGTACAATCAGAAAAGTGCCCTTGAATAACTCAGAAGGGGGAATCTTTCTATTATCCCAGTGAACATATCTGTCACCCCCTTGCCTCAGCTCTGTAAAAATAAGAATATCTCCCATATCATGAGACTTAACTCATTTTGAATAAATGTTTTATAGAGAAAAAAGCTTTACAATTTGACTAGAAATCAAATTAATTGAATTTAAACTTAAGCAAATTCTGTACCTATTTTCCTTATTTATCAAGAACTTAAAAGTTCCTATATAGCTGGTCTGTTAGTGAAAATGTCTGCATGGCAGAGCAGGAAGGCCTTTATCTTTTGGCCCACTGATGTAAACAGCCCTAAAGCTGCTTAGCCAGTCTCAGTCACCAGCCAGCTCAACGTGGGGGAAGTGCCTCCCAGCCACAAGGAATTGAGGTGCGAATTGAGGTATGTAAACTGGTTGCTGCTTAGGGCAGGGCAGGAGATGCAAGTGGGAAGAGAAAACAGTTTTCTTATTCTCTATTTAGGCAAAAAGGCAAAAAAAAAAAAAAAGCTATCTAGTAAAAAAGGCAAAAATGAAACTATCTAGCTGCTTGTCTCTTTCCAAACAAAAGGTTGTTGGTACCCCCTGGGGGGGAAGACCTCTAACTTGCTTGAGTGCTCTGGGCTGCCCCTTGTCCCTAGCCACAGGGGGCTGGATTTCAGAGAAAGGAAAGAAACTTTTTTTTTCCTTTTCTGTTCCCAAAAAGCTATGAAAATTGTAATAAAGGGTTATAAAAAGATCTTCTGGAATATATTATTCCTGGACCATGCATCAATATGTAGTTGGGTGAGCTGGGGGTTAAAATTTAGATAATGCCCAACTAAAGTTCCAATGCACCCCAAAATTTAAGGAGTACCTGAATTCTTGTCTACAAAGTTAAAGAATTAAAATAATAGACAACAAGATATTAAGGTATAGTGGGAGACTTTATTATTTAAGGGAACATGGGAAGTTACAGATTTCTCCAGCCACCAGTGTGGGGAGAATATATGGGAGAGATTTTAATAAATCTGTGCTGCTCAGCCAAACAAGCAGCAGAAGAAAAGGAATCAGTGGGTCCCGTCATGAGAGGGAAAGGTTTATATGGAAAAAAATCCTGAGCCCCCCTCCCCAGCCTAAGGGGTGAGGGGCATTACTTGGAAAATGAAGTTCTTCTAGGATGCCATGTGGAAAAAGAAGACTGGCCTTTGTTCTAGGGAAGCTTTTGGAAACTTCCCCCAAGTAAATCAGAGAGACAGCTGATTGGTCTATACCTGACCAATCAGTTTTTGAATCTAGGTTTGAGCTCTGGATAGACACCTCCCACTCATGGGAGGGTATCTATAGAACTTGCCAGAAACTGTTACAGAATGAGCCTCCAGGGTTGTCAGAAGGTGGGTACAGTGTGTGTGTGTGTGTGTGTGTGTGTGTGTGTGTGTGTGTGTGTGTGTGTATGAAGTTTGTAGGGATATAAGTCTTGTTTCTTCAGTGATCGATTTGGTTTTGGTTTATGGATGTTACAAGTATGACTGCTACTCTGGCTTGGTGGCTGATACTTGATTTTTGTTTCCTTTGGGGCAGGACAGATTGGGTACATAGGCCCCAAACAATTCACACTCCTCTACTGTCTAGGGTACAGGAACTAGACTTGTTGTTTCCTTTACCACCATACATGCACTCCAGGCCCAAACACTCAGGGCCTTTCTCCAGTCTGGGTTTCCCAGGCCTCACATACACTGGTTTCCCCAGAGCACCAACCCCAGACTCACACCACACTCTGCTGATCTGAAGCACACAGGCCCAAATACACTGGTAGCCTTTGTGATCAAGCCCTGCACTTGCTGGACTGCTCACCAGGCTAAGGTACACAGTTGCTTGTCATGCTGATGTCTCTAGGGATCAGTTCCCAATCACGCCAAGCTTCTCACTAGCCTGGGGTGGATAAACCCCATACCCGCGTTGGCCCTCACCAAATTTGGGGTATACACGCCCCAGACACAGTGGTAGCACTAGGCTTAAACTCACCAAGCACCTCTCCTACCTGGAGCCCCTGTCCCCAGACACACACTACTCTTTACCCGTCCGCAGCAGACAGGCCCCAGTACATGGGTGCCCTGGGTGCTTAGTCTCTGAACCAGCCACACAGACTTCCTCAGTAGACTGGGGTGTAGAGGTGCTGGCACCCCTATAGTTTTGATTCCACACATGCTAATCTCTTCGCCAGCCTGTAGTGCACTGGACTCATTCTCACCTTGACTCTCACTGACCTGGTGTGCACAGTCCCCAAACTCACTGATAGCACTAGGCCCACACTCATCCTGTACCTCATCTGCCTGGAGAGCCCTGTCTTTAAACACTCTGACTCCCCTAATGTCCCACCTCTAGCCACACAGCACCCCTTACTCTCACAGGCCCTTCTAAAGGGTGTCTTTGTGAAGCTGGAGTAGGTGGTGACTCCCTTCTTCTTTGTTGATGTGACCCAAGCAGCTGGGTGTGTAGCTCCTCCCTGCTAAGCCCTGGAGCTGAGGCATTGCTTCTCTTCCAAAACCCTGGCTGGAGGCAGTTTCCCTCAGCAGGTGGAGCTGGAGTAGAATTTTTTGCAGTTGCAGTTTCCACAGTAGCTGTTGCCTGGAGGCTGGTTTCCTCTGGAGCTGAAGCCTCCAAGAAGAAGCCTGGGTGCCAGCTTCCAAAGGAGCAGATGAGGGGTCTGGGGGAAGGGGTCTGGGGAGAGAGCTCATGGGGCAGGCCTGGAGAGGGTGGCAGGAAGCGGGAAGCAAGGGGGAAGCAAGGGAGGACATGCGTGGCTGGGCCTGGAGAGGGGCCCAGCCTGTGAGGGGGCTTGGCATGAAGCAGGAAATGAGTGAAGGACATGCGAGGGTGGGCCTGAGGAGGGGACTGGCTCCCAAGGGAGGGTTGGTGGAAAGTGGGGAGCAAGGGAGCTATTTTTGTTTTTAATGGCAACCTTAATATATGAACATACAGTAATTTCATTGCGTTCCCATCCTGTTGTTGTCAGCCACAGGCTACTGGGATGGATTTCCAAATGAGGCACAGTTATGGGAGGAAAGGATTTATTGAAGTTATAGATCCAGGGAAAGTTTTGTTTATGGTGAAAGAGTGTGGTCCTCCTTCTCATAGTTCTAGCCTAGAGAGAAAAACCATAACCAGCACCACACACACAACACAACAAACAGGCAGGGGGAAGAGAGGAGATTTCTTTCCCATTTATATAGCCTTGGGGTGGAGTCTTCCAACCCTAACTCAGACTTGTTGGCTTCCTGAGCCTCTCGAATTTTCTTCCTGCACTGCCTTCCCAGGAAAGGATGTTCATTTCTATCTTCTCTGAAATTCCTAACATCCAACCTCCAACTGAGAGGGCTGCCTTCCTGCAAATATTCTGAGACCCACCCAAGATTACTAAAAAGGTCAAGTTGACAACAAAACCTGACCATTACACATCTCTTTATATATTTTTTTGTCATTTATCCTCCCCCCATCCCCGAGGACACTCCTCTTTCGAGTTAATCCTTCCTCTGCTTTGTTGTCTCGTGTTTCTTTTGTACTCCTCAGTCCTCCATGTCAAAATGTTAATGGAGTTAGAATTGAGCTGGTCTTTTGGGGGCAGCAATAACCACTGGAGAGTCATGAATGCACCAGCCAGTGCATGTCAGGAAGACATCACACCAGAGTACTTCTATGTACCCTGTGGTTCTTACATTGTTTTTTTTCTGTTCCCTCTTACACAATGTTCACTAAGCCTGGGATGGAATGGTAGAAGTCCATTTTAGGGCAGCACTCTCCACATCCTCTCATTTTCAGGTTTGATGACTTTTGAGTCTTTTCTGTGTCTATTGCCATCTCCATAGACATAGCTCCCTGTCTGGTAGTGAGAGATGCACTCATATTCCTTCTGTAAGTATCTCAGCAATGTTCCCTGAGCACTAGTGGGTGTGAGAGAGATAATGTATCCAGTGCGAAGCACTTGGCTTTCTCTTCCTCTTGTCATTTAAATTTTTTTGATTTTTATTAATTAAAAACTTTATTGTATGGATAAATGATGTGTTGATTTCATTCCCCTTTTCTCCACCCCCATTCCACTGAGGGCCCTCCTCAGTGGGTTTACTGGTATTCATTATGGGGTTATAGGTTATGAGTTATTAGAGCAGCAGTTATTCATTGTGGGGGGGAAATGCTTCTGGATACTCCTTCTCACCCTGCAACTCTTACAGTCTTTCTTCCTTGTTTTCCATAAGGTCTCCCCAGTATTTGCTGACATCTGAGTCTGAGGTCAGGGCCTGGCTTCACTTCCTAATGGTTTTGCCACCTCTACCATTTCCACACTGGCTGATGGGCTTCCAACACATGGCTCTCAGAGGAGCCAGAATGTTTTTGCAAACTGATTGGAGTTATTGAGGACAGCTCTTGGCTCTGGAAACAGACATGGTCAAAATCCTTCAGCTCAGCTGGTGCTTGATGGATGCTGAGAGCCCCATGATTGGCACCTCTACTGCCTAAAGACCTTTGAGGACTAGGGAGGTGTGGGGGGGGTGTTTTCTTAGCTCAACCTGACACTTACATCCTGATCCTCTTCATGTTCCACATCTTTCTCCTCATTGTAAGGCTTTCCACACACAAGTCTTTTGCATATTTGGAGTAGTACTGGGAAAAATGGGGGGCGGAGACAGAGACAGAGAGAGAGACACAAAGAGAAAATTCTCTGTCAAAGTTTCCCATCTATGTAATTGCAGAACCTGGTTCTCTGGGCTATGCAATCTTGCAGAAGTCCTATCTCAGAGAAAAGCCAAAGGCCTCCTGTGGCTCACCAGACGTTGCATTGCCTGGCTCTGTTGGTTTTCTCTTATTCCTGCTCCCCTTCCTTCTGTTCTAGTTACACAGTCATTTTGCTTCTACTCCTAATACATCAAGCCTGCCTCAGGACCTTTGGGCTTGAAGTTCTCTCTACCTAGATCATTCTCTGCATGAATTAGCCAGGCTCTCTAGAGGAACAGAACTGATACAATGAATTGTAGAAAAGGAGGATTTATTGAGTTAGCTCACAGCAGTCCCAAAATAGCATCCCATAGGCCCAAGAGTCAAGGAACCAGTAGCTGCTCTGTCCATGTGGCTGGATGCCTCGGCAGTCCCAGTCCAGCACCAAAGGCCTGAAAGTTTCCTGGGGAGCAGCAAGTCTTCAGTCAAGGTTGGAAGGCTGAGGAAACTTGGTTTAAATGCCAACAAAGGATAGCTGAGCAGGATGGAAGCAGGTCCAAGTCACAACAAGCAGCAGCAGCCAGGCGAGAGGAAGGAAAAGACGGATTTCCTTCCCCTTGAGCTTCCTTACATCCTGCCCTCTACTGAGAGGGCCACCCACTCTGGGGAAAGGGCTCACTCTGGAGGGAGGACCTCCTCCTTTAGTTAATCCTTCCTGTAAGCAGTCTCAAAGACCTACCCAAGATTATTGTGGATTACTAACCAGGTCAATTGACAACAAAATTTACCCATCACAAGTCCACCCCTTGCCAACTTGACATCAAACCATATCTCCTTACATCATAACTTAATTTCCAAATGAAGACAGTAACAAGATCATAATTTTACCCAAGATGATATAACTATCCCATTTACAACTGGAAATGTATAATCGCCTTCCAATATAAGGCAAGATCCCTTGAAGAATGCTTTCTAATGTCTAATAAGTTAAATATAAATTCAACAACAGTTAACTAATGATATATCAATTAATATTAATTGCATAATAGAGAAATAAAGGAAAAACAAAGTTTTTGATGTACTTATATGCAAATGCATATAAGATAAAAAACACTCATGGTAATTATAGCCCTCATTTTTGTAACTGCTCAGGTGGCCTTAGCTAGTATTTCTGACTACCTTCTACTATCCATTCTGTATTTCCTCCACCTTCAGCAAGCACCTCAGCAGGTCTTGGTTCTTTACCTGGAGGCGTGACCCATAACTTTCATTCCTGACAGATCAGGGCCATTTATCACACTACCTTGATTGGGATGTTGTAGTTTCCCATTTACTTTGATAACAGGGCATGGTAACACCAAGAGGCACCCTACAGAGTCTCCTAAACTCCAGATATACTCTTCCTTGCCTCCATTGTGGAGGAGCAGTCCAATTTCTCCAAACCTGATACATTAAACATAGAAGCAAAATGTCTGTGTAGCTAGAACAGGCTCCTGATGCCCTCCAGTCAACAGGCCAAGAAAGGAGTTACAGTGTTAGCAGGAATGATTGATCCAGACTACCAGGGAGAAATTGGACTGCTATTCCAGCCAAATGCATTCTATTCTCTGTCCCACATAAATCAGTTCTTGTCACTTTGTATTATTATACAGATTTTTATTATTATGCCTTATTTATTCTCTGCCTCTTCTACTACAATCTCAGTTCTGTTGATGCCAGGACTATTTTTATTTGTTGGTTTGCTATGGCTGCTGGTAGCTGGAGAAGTACCTGTTCCATAGTAGAAAACAAATCGATATTTAAAGGAGAATGGTTGATTTTTCATCCCTTGTGATCTTTCTCCTTGATGTTTATGAACTTTAATTTTAGATGTAAACAACAGAATTCTGGATTCTGCATTCCTGGGCTTCTATGAACAAATGGACATGGGCTTTGGCTGTGGTCCTCGTGTGGACTGATTCTCTGTGGAGTGTAGAAAATGTGTCTAAGCATGTCTGAGCTTACAGCTTTACACTTTATATCCAGAGGGGACAAAGCTTCTTTCTAGTTAAAAACCTATGACGATGGAATGCAAACACATTGATTCTACCAGGACACATATACTTTGGGGCCACTCCTGTGGTCACTGAAGGATGAAGGGGCAGTAATGAGCCCACTTGGAAGTCCAGCTAGAAAACAGAAGCATGGACTATAGTGCTGGCCAGATGTGGTCACTGGGGGACTGAGGTCATCACCCTCTTGTTGGTGTCTACCATAGGCACTCATGGCCCTGACTCTAATTTGTCTAGTACTCTCGAAGCAAACCAACGTAGCCTTCCAGAAATGGGCTGAGAGCTATAGTCTTTGTATGCATAGGTTCCAAAGGACAATGCCCACACCATGTGGCATACAATATAATCTGCTGGGATGTAAAAGAGAATATTAGAACTTCTTTTATCATTTATATTTAATCTCATGCTTTAAAATTTAATTTGGAATGCATGGTTTGTAATGCTCACCTCAGCATTGTTGCACATATACATATAAGTTTATATATACATCTATAATTTATAAGTAAGTAAGGGTACATAGCATATGTTTGTGCCAGCTCAAAATATTTTACTGCTAGGTACACATGATTGCAAAGGCTTAGGCTACAATTCAATAAGATGTTTTTAATGGAGACCAAGATCACAACATTTTTCTTTAAAAATGACAATTTATTAGTGCTTTTGTGAACTAAAAGATCCATTTTAAATTTTATATAAAATATTTTTGCATATGAATATATGCAGGTATATATGTGTGATGTTTGCATGTGTGTGGATGTGTGTATGCATGTTTGCATGTGTGTGGGTGTGTGTGCATGCATGTAGAGGCCAAAGGCTCCATCCTATTTACAGAGGTAGGGGCTCTCATTTGAACCCAGAGTTTAGCTATTCTGCTAGCCTAGCTAGTCATCTTCCTCTGTCTCCACCCTCAAAGGGTTAGGGTTACAGGTGGGCCACCAAGCCTGTCCAGCATTTACCTGGGGATCTGAACTCAGGTCCTCAGGTCTATGCAGCATGAACTTTATCCACCTAGAATCTCCCAGCCCTCACCAAGCTTTTGAATGCTATTAATCACCATGGTCATGTGTTATTCAAACCTAGATAGTGGGTATGGGGAGTCCAGTAGATTTTGTCATTTAGGATTTCAGAGATACTACTTCTCTCTGTTTTTTCTGAAAATTTGAGTGATGACACAAAAAACCAAGGCCTTCCATATTAAGATATATATCTCATAATTGAAAGCAATGAATATTTTGAAGAAGACATATAGAATAATGTGTAAAATTGTGGATGAGGCAAAGAACAAAGTTGTGGAGTGGGGGAGGGGCTAGCACAGGAGGAGTCAAAAAACTAATTCTGGAAGGATATCAAATGTGGTCAGCAGACTAACTCATATTCAAATCAGGAATATACTCTGAATTATTGAAAGCTCAGTGACTCATATTCTATTAAAGAGGAAAAATGGTATTAGAATAAATATTAAAAAGGGTTAAGATCTGGGGCATTAATCTTGCCTGGCTATTATTAGCTTCCTTCAGTGTATGCATCTGTCCCCTCACTCCCCATAAACTCTCTAGCTCCCTCAGTGCTTTGCATAGAGTAAGCCCCCAACCTTTAATTGGGGTCTTTAATTGGGTCATGGTGATGTACTCCTATAATTCCAACAATAGGGGAGGCTTTGCAAGGTCGAGGCCAGCTGGGGCTGTATAGCAAAATATTTTTTAAAAAATATTTATTTATTTATTAGAGAGAGAGAGAGAGAGAGAGAGAGAGAGAGAGAGAGAGAGAGAGAGAGAGAGAGAGGATGCTCTACCAGGGTCTCTAGCCATTGCAAATGAATTCCAGATGCATGCACCACTTCCCGCATCTTGCTTGTACTGGGGAATTGAACCCAGGTCATTAGACATTGCAGTTCAGTGCCTTAACCACTGAGCCATCTCTCTAGCTCCTATATAACAAAATCTTGTCTAAAACAATAAAACGAATCTCACCACTGAAAGTGTACAGGGTCTTGTGGCCACACGGTGGAAAGCAAGCATTAGAGGGTGTTTAGGGAGGTTGTTATCAGTTATTCTGGTCTCATTTCAACGAGTGTGCTCTGTGCCTGTCCACCCCGCACCAGGTACTGTGTCTGGTACTGGAACAATGTGACTGGCCTTATCCTCAGACAGGAAACTGAACTGGAGCAGAATAGCCCCATTATGTGCAGAGTGGTCCCCAAGAAAAATGGAGTGACAGAGAGCATGGGGAGGGGTTGGTGAGTATCAATTTTTACCTAGGAACATCCAATGGAAGCCTCAGAGGACACAAAGAATATTTTTAAGCGAGAAGGGAACAGGAAGAGTGTAGCAGGAAATAAGAAGGGTAAGGAGGAGGGCTGAGGGGGACAGGTGTCCCTATTGGAGTGATGATGGCACACTGTTTTTGTTTTAGTCAGAGTGCTGACACGCGCAGATGTGGTGACAATTCAGAGAACACAGAGAATTGGGGACCAGGGAACCCCTTTAGGAGGAGAAGAGTTCAAACCAGAACTCATACAGCATCCAAATGAAGTTCTATTGGTTGTAAAGGACTCCAAAACCAACCTGTGGGGACTCCACGATGGGAGGACAGAGCGGGGGCTCAATGTGAATTTGGATTCCGGTAATAGACACAGAAGGAGGAGAGGGGCTGGGTTTTGTTTGTCTGGTGGGAAAGATGGCACTTGAAATAAAAAATGATGGGTTGGATCTGTTTCTGTTTATTAATCATTGTGTTTGAATTCATGTCCCATAAATGGGACCTCGTCAGTGTATGGTTCTCTGAGTTTAGACATTTGTAGGCATTCATATATATCTGCTACCATAAGCTGGGGCAGAAGAGAATCCTCAGCTCTAAAACTGAGACCCCCACCCCCAGCACCCAACCAAAAGGGAGGCGTCCTCCATCCCCTTTCCAGATATGTGTGTGTGTGTGTGTGTGTGTGTGTGTGTGTGTGTGTGTGTGTGTGTGATTGAATGTAGTGTGCACCTTCCAGAGGTAGTTTATAGGCTCGTTTTTGGAGGAAGTGGGTTGTTTTCAGTTTGGGGCATTATGAATAAAACTCTGTTATGTATTTTGTTTCTCTCTTATTGAAATAAGATATAAATAAAATTTAATAGCCTAAGACATAAAGATAGTAGCACTAGGTTAAACACTTGTACAAGTTTCTGTGTGACAAAGGTTTTCATTTGTCTAGGGTAAATCTATTGAATGGCTGGGTCACTTAAGCAAGTATCCCTTTACATTTATGTGTTACAGTGTTTTCCAGGGTGGCTGTGAGGTTCTGCATTCCAACTATGTATGTATGTGCATTGTTAACACACCTCTTGCTATTGGGAAGACTACCCTTCCTCATCCTAATAGATGTAGAGTCCTTTCTCTTGGGAATTTTAATGTGCACTCACACACAGTATTTCACATCCCTCCATGCTTGTTTTTGTCATCTATGGACCTTCTTTGTAAGATGTCTGTTCAAACTTTTTTTTTTCATTTTGATATTGAAGTGTTTCTGGTGAGTGTTCTATTACTCATATATTTTGGATTCAAGTCCATTATTAAATATGTTATTTCCAAATATTTTCTCCAATGTAGTAGCTTACCAATTTTAGCCTTTTGTATATTAAAAGTTTTAAATTTTGATGAAATCCAATTTATTGATTTTTATATGACTTGAGTTTATTATCAGCTAAGAACTCTACTTAACAGAAAACCATAAAATTTTCTCCTCTCTATTTTTCTGAATGCTTTGTAATTTTGCTTTTTTTTTCTCTGTGGGCTATTTTGTATTCATTTTCATATGGAATGAAGTTTAGGTGGCCATCTCCTTTTTTGTAACATGCACATATCCATCATTGATAGGCTGCTCTTTCTTCACTGAGTTTAATATTGTAAATTTAATATTGTAAATTTTCACCCAGGCACATACTGTAACTTACTGAGAGTCACATGGACATATCTATTTCTGGGCTGTCTATATGCTATGCTATCTCTGCGTCTACCTCATAGGTGTTTCATTGCTCTTTTAAATGCTATAGTATTACCCTGTTATAAAATTTATAGTGTGCTTCCTCCCACTCTGTTGTTTTTCTTCTTCAAATTGACCTCTCTCTCTCTCTCTCTCTCTCTCTCTCTCTCTCTCTCTCTCTCTCTCTCTCTCTCGCTTGCTTGCTCTTTCTTTTAGTTGCTTGCCTTCCCAGGTAAATTTTAGAATTTATTTGTCCTTATTTGTCTACAGAAAAATTCTTTCAGGGATTTTGGCTGGTCTCTTGCTAAGTTTATGTATTAGCGTTTGAAGAATTGGCGTCTTAACCATTTCGAGTGTTTTTATTCATGAACATGGTATGCTTCACATTAATTTATTTTGTGATAAATATACCATGTGTGTCCTAGTCCCTGTTTTGCCAGATTTATGCCCCCAAATCACCTTCTCCTTTACTTGGAGCTATTATGAATGAGACTGTTAAAAATGTAAGTTGTCAGGGGTGGTGGCTTCCATGTGCAATCCCAGTCCTAGAGGCTGAGGCAAGAAGAAAGACTACTATGAGTGTGAGGTCATCCTGCACTGCAGCGATGAGTTCCAGGCCAGCCTGAGCTACAGAAATAGACCCTGTCTTCAGAAAGAGAAAACGAAGTCCATATTTTAGTTACTATTTTAGAACAGTAAACAGATTTCATCGTATGAGCACATATAAAAAACGCTAGTTGTAATATTGTCCCTCTGCACATAGTATTTCTTAGGATTTTCTCCAAATGGGCAGTCTTGATACCTGTGCATAGGAAAGTTTTGTTTATTCTTTTCTGATATAGATATCTTTTACTTCTTTTGCTTGATTTATTTCATTGCCTAGAATGACCAGTCTAATGTTTAGTAGGAGTTGTAACAATGGACATTTCCCTTCTCAAATATAGGAGGAAAGCATTTAGTCTTGTACCATTAAGCATGATTCTCTTTATCAAATTAATATAGTTTGCTTCTATTCCTAGCTTTCAGAATGTTTTATCATAAATGAATATTTAAACTTTTCAAAAAAATTTTTGGTATCTAGTATCTGTGGTATTTTTTTCCTCCGGACCATTAACATGATGACATGGATTAACTATTAAGAATTAAATAGTCTTGCCTTCCTGGGATAAACCCTATTCAATTGTGATCAAGGTTCTTCTTCCAAGTTGCTGGATTTGCTGTGCTAATATTTTGGTGAGGAGTTTCCCAGATGTTTTCTGGAGGGATATTAGTCTGAAGTTTTTTGTCTTGTCTGTCTGGTTTTGGCATGAGTGAATGATGGCCTCATGAAGTGAATTGGGAAGTATTCCCACTTCTTCATTTTCTGGGAAAGATTGTTTAGAATTGGTTTTGTTTCATCTTTAAACGTTTGGTAGAATTTGCCAAGGAAATCATGTTAGACCAAAAGAGCTGGGTGTTTCTTTTCTTGCTTTGTTTTTCTTCCCCCATTTGTTTGTTTGTTTTGGTTTGTTAGAGAAGAGTTTTGACTGTGATTTCTATCTCAATATTAAATGTTAAGATTATTTCTTCTTGAGTGAATGTTGATGGCTTGCTGCTTTTAAGAAATTGCTCCTCTAATCCTGTTTTGGAACCTCTGTGTGTACATTTGTTTATCATCTGGTCTGGAATCTATAGTGAAAGCCCTGCTTTCATGTTTGAGGTTACTGACTTGTGTCTTTGCTCTACTTTACCTGGCTCATCAATTTACTGATCTTTTCAAAGAAACAACTATTTGATTTACTGATTTCTTTCTTTTATATTTGCAATTTCATCGATTATTGGCTTTCTTAGGGCTTGCTTTAGAATCATTTGCTCTTGGTTTATTTCTTAATTGGAAAGGTAGTTGCCAACAGGAAACTCTTCCTCATTCTATGCATTTAATATTGTAAATATTCACCCAGGCACATACTGTAAATGTATTCTACATGATTCAATGTGTTGTGTTTTTTAAAAAATATTTTATTTATTTGAGAGAGTCATTGAGAAAGATATAGACAGAAAAAAGAGTGTGCATGGGTGTGCCAGGGCCTCCTGCCACTGCAAATGAATGCTAGATGCATGTGCCACTTCATGCATCTGGCTTTACATGAGTACTGGGGAGTTAAGCCCAGGCAGGCAGGCTTAGTAAGCAAGCACCTTAACTGCTGAGCCATCTCTCCAGCCCCATGTTGTGTTTTATATTTACCTGTTTCAAAATATTATCTGGTTTCTCTCAGAACATAGTTGTATTAACTGATTTTCAAGTATCAGTATTTTATTTTCATTTCCCATATATTTTTTAATTAAGACCTTTAATACATAGGACATAGAACATACAGTAATTTGACTGTGTTCCAGTCCTAATATCCTCTTTGGTCCCCTTCCCTCTCACTCCTCCACCCATGTCACCGTGTCCCCTCATCCCCTGAGGACCCCCCTCTATTAGGGTAGTTCTTCCTCTCTTTTGTTGTCTTCTTTTCTTTGTTTTCCTCTATCCTTCATGGCAAAATGTTATCTATGGCAATGCCACCCTGAAAGTGCCTGATCTTGGCTTCTTCTCATCTGATCATTCTAACACCTATATCAATTCTGATACTGTTTGGATGTATCTCTCTCTTCCTCAGGAGTCCCATCTTCCTGTTTCTTTATATGTCTGGTAATTTTTGAGAGGAGGCCAGACATCATGATTGTTACCTTGTTGGATGCTGAATATTTTTATATTCTTAGGAAAATTCTTGTACGTTATTCTAGGGACAAAATTAAGTGACTTGGAAACAATGTCTTCTTGTGGGTCTTTTTATTTTAATATTTATTTATTTACTCATTTGAGAGAGAGTGACTGAGGGAGAGAGAAAATAGAGAGATAGAGAGAGATAGAGAGAGAGAGAGAATGAGTGTATTAGTTCTCCAGCCATTGTAAATGAACTCCAGACAATGCACCACCTTGTGCATCTGGCTTTACATGGGCACTGGGGAATCAAACTCTGGTCCTTCTGCTTTGCAGGCAAAGGCCTTAACCACTAAGCTCTCTCTCCAGCCCCTGTGTCTTTTTTTTCAAAGCTTTGTTGGGTGGGACCAGCATAGCATTTGCTCTAGGCTGTGTTGTGGCATGAATGTGAAGTGTCTCCCATGGGTTCATGCATTGGGACACTTGATCTCCAGCTGAAGGTGCTGTTCTGGAAGGTTCTTGGAACCTTTTGCAGGTGGAACTTTGCTGGAGAAAGTAGTCACTGAGGGTGGGCCTTGAGGTTTTGTAACCATGACCCTTCTCCCATTTGTCCCCTGCTTCCTGGTTGTGACAGCTGGATTCCCACTCCTGCTGCAATGTTTTCCCACTGTGATAAGCTGTATCCCCTCAAAACCATACACCAGCATAAGCCCTTTCCTTCCTTACGCTGCTGCTTCTGGTCTGCAGTTGGTCACAGCAACAAGTCAAAGGGACCCATTGTTCTTCTTTTGTAGAGGCCCTCTGACTACTCTGTCTGATGCCCTCTGAGCTACCTGTTGGTTTTCTACAATTAAGGATATTCACCTTGAAGATGAGCTCTTATAATTTCTTCCTTCCACTCTTTGTTTTCCTCCAGTTAGGGTGGCTTCCTCACAAGCATCACCGAAGGGCTCTCAGCTAAATAATCGACGAGGCTCTGCAAGTCTCTGCTGCGTTCTCCATGCCCTTCTCTCCTTCTCTGCCCTGCTGTCTGGAGCCACCTTGCCCTCCTCACACTGTGGCCTCAACTTGGAGAGTCTGCCGCCTTTCTTTCAGTCCCTCTTCCTGTATCCATGGTCTGGAAGTTTTCTCCAGTCTGGGAGGAGTTCATCCAGCTAGGATGACCATGAAACTCCTCTAGACTTGTGGGTGATAATACAATACAGCATATTTTCCAATAGTTATTTAGTGAAATGTTTGCAAGGGAAGGTCAGTTGAGTCCAGGATACCAGGATTAGGACAGATTAGCTCATGTGTAAAAATGGCACATTCTCTGAGCATGGATCAAAACAATGAGTCACCTTCCCAGAACTTCAGTAAAACAGGAAGTGACATCATTGCCACTCTTGCCTTTGTCATCGTCATTATGACCATCGTCATCATCATCATCACAGTTGTGCAACTGTTACCACTGCCAGTTTTATGATTTGTTATTACTGTGACTCTGCAAGAGCTTCATGGATACTTTTGTGCTCAATCCTGGTGCTCGAGTCTCACTGTGGCAGGGACACTCACGTGGTCACGTGATTGAGCTGCAGCATTCCCCACTGATCTTGCACCATAACCTAAGACTTTCCGTATTCAAAATCCCCTCTTCCCTCTCTGCTGTACTGTAGACCAGCTATTTAGTCTGGAATAGTTTGGGGTATCCTTCTCAGGCTCATGCTGGAACACTCGATCCCCCATTGATAGTGTGTGGTGAGGCTATGGAAAGCTTTAAGAGATGAGTCCTTGCTGACAGGAACCATAAGGGGGGGGGTCTTTAAAATTACACCTGACTCCAGGTCCAGTCCTGTTCATAAGCTTCTTGTTTGGCCCCTGTGATGTGAACAGCAGCCTCACACTAAGCAGCTGTATTCTTTTTTTGCCATGACGCACCGAAATCTACTGAAACAGTGAGGATAAATAAGGTGTTTGTTTTAGGTTGGGTCACAGTGACGAAAGAGGGAATACAAGGTCTGACAGGTCTTTTTGTCAGTTGCCTAGTTTTGATCATTTCTGTAACTAGTTCCCTAGATATCATCCCTTCTTTAATGAACTCAAACAATCCTCCAATAACTCTAGGATGCGGGGAGAAGCTTACTGCATCCACTCCACACCTGGGGTCCAGGAAGATTGGAGATTGATGAGGGGAAGGGACCTCCCAGAGATCACAGCGGGCATTGCTGAAGCATGATTAGATCTTGGGGCTGTGACCTCAGAGCTTCTCAGGACCGTGCCGTCCTGTCACTCTGTGCTCCAGGGACGAGGGAGCTGGCGGCCTGAGTGTGAGTGGAGACTCCAAATAAAGATGAATTAGAGAAAGAAGGCCTGGGGCAGGTGGAGGAGAGTGAAGACAAGTGTCCTTCTGCCTCCTGACCATTACAGGTGTGGGACTTGAGAGAGGAGCAGTGTTTCTTTGGAGGAGAAGCTGTTTCTGAAGGTTAAGAATGAGGGACATGGGCTGAACTCAGTCAGCAAAGTGCTTGCGTGCATGAGGACCTTAGTAGCATGCTGAAAGTCAGGAATGGTGGCTCATGCTTGTAACCCAGCCCCTGGAGGTGGAGCTGTGAGGATCCCTAGGGCTCACCTGCCAGCCAGTCTAGCCTACTTGGTGAGCCACAGGCCAGTGAGAGGCCCTGTCCCCAAAAGAGGTGGATGGCATTCCTGAAAAGGAAACCCGAGGTGTCCTCTGGCCTCCCCACAGACACACAGAGGAACATGCACAAACCTCTACACCTGGGCATACGCCCATAAAACAGTTGGAAGAGAGGAAAAGGATATGGACACTGAGCTGATTTTTTTCCCTCCCATCTCTTAGAAGGATCACAGCAGATTTATGGGCATTGATAGAGTAGAAAATATATTCCTAAACTCTGCAAATTTCTAAGGATGCGAATTTGTTTCTATTCAGTGTGCTCTTTTTAGACTACCTACAAGACCTAGGATCAGTTCAATTGGACGAGTTACCAAATGTGACTCCGTGAAGGCCTCTGCCTCGTAGACAAGACGGCGTAGGAAGGGTGGAGTGCAGGAGAATGTGGGAAAATTCCTCGTTGACGATTCCCAAAGACACTTAGAGAGGGTGCGCATACTGTGGATATTCCAGCCATTGGTGACCAGGCCCGGCATCTGGGTAATTACTGATTTCGCTTTCCATCACAGTGTGCTGGTGCCCTGTAGACACAGGGTGTAAGTGATCTGAGACAGTTGTCATTTCTTACCGAGTTGCCTTAAGCTTGACAGGCGCCACATCCATCTTCCTTAAAAAGACTTTTCAATACTTACTTTGGCGTTGCTTCCAGACAAATTGATAAAACTAACTTATTTCATCAGAACAAATATGTATGATATACTGTTTTATCTCTATATGTCCTGGAATCTTCAGGCACATAAACAATGTGATCCTTCGATCTGTTTCTCATTCCTTTAGTGAAAGCTGCGTTCATTCATCAACGATGGAACATTTGTCTTGCTAAAGAAGTCCAAATGTTTTATTTACATATCTAACTTCCTGGAAAACTTGAAGTGGGTGGTTTTGTGTGTGTGTTTGTTGTTGTTAGTAAACAGGAAGCTCTTGAAATTATACACTGGAAGGATGTGAGTCCAAGCTTTCTTGTAGTTTGCTTTGGGGTGGGTTTTACTTTGTTAATTTTCTTCTCCCCTTCATTATGGAATCCTATATTAATTACCCAGCGGTTTTTTTTTTTTTTACATTTTGAAGATTTTTTTTTCTGAAGTGGTACCCCACAGACATAATGCTATGACAATGGAATTTCAGGTTTTTTTGGTTGACTGCTTACAAAGAGGTTTTATTTGGACAGGAATGCAGGAGATTGGCTTTTTTAACCTAGAGTAGCTTACTTTAAAAAGCAATGACTTGTGGGAAAATAGTTTGGAGTATCTCATTAATGATTGTCCCCTAGGACTTTTGTTTATTTCCCATTCCCGTCCCTCAGATCTTTGTAACTAAACAGGAGTTGTAGTTCCCCATCTTGGTTATAGTGGTTGCAATGTTTGTTGGTATCTGACTTTGTTTAATAAAGTTTGTGTGACTCCTTTTCTTCCCTCCCCCTATCAGTGATCTCAGTTTGCTAAACATTGCGTAATTTTAGAAAAATGTAGTCGATTATTTTTTGGCCTCTCTAAAGTTCATGGTCATTGCTGTTTTCCACTTCAGTCCCTGAGATTATTTTATGAAATCCGTCCAACCCCCAAGTTGTTTGTTCTTGGCTTTAACGCTGGGTGGAGGTGTGCTGTGATGTTTATGAACTTTGATGGTTTTCTGTCTTCAGTAGATGAAGTCCTGAGAGAGTTCAGCATTTCTCTGTAACCAGGAAAGCCATGCAGTGAATAAAACCCTTCAGTGGAGCCCTTAGTCCTTGCTTCTCTTTCATGTGCACGATTCTGCAAAAGGCTCTTGGCCAGAACTCGAGGCATTCTTGGAAGGAGCAACAGGAGCCTAAGAGGCTGGCCCAGGGACAGACCTTAAATAAAGGTCATTTAGTCTTCAGGATGGCAATAAACGACATGGGTATCACTACTCTTTTGTCCCACAGACATTTGTACTCACTCATATTTTTCTGTTGAGCCATCCATGGCCAGCAACCTTTCTCTCCATAGTAGCCCAGGTTCGGTAATATTGGAAAGAGAGTTTGCTTGTGAAATGGTATCTCTACCACTATGGGTTGTAGTGTCTCCAGGAATTCCCAGGGCTGTGGAGAAACTCAGAGCCATCAGCAAAGTATAAGAGTGAAGACAGTAGGCTCCAGAAGGAAATGAAACGAGCTCTAACTAGAACCAAGCCACTCGCTTTGTGGGGTGAAGTTCTGAGTCCTCACTGGCTAGTTTTGTCACCAGAGGTTACATTGTAGGGAAGGTTCTGCAAGATGACCCTGGGAAGTAGCAGTACCCGTTCAATCCTGGTGATCACCACCGTTATTAAGGGAAGTGACTTGGAAGCACAGAACTGGTTAGGGTTAGACGAGGTCGCTCAACCTCAGCACTGCACCTGTCTGTCAGGATGGTGGTCCTGTGCAATACAAAGCATTTACAGCCTGACCTCTCCCACCAAGGCTCTGTTGACAGCCCTCTTGTTCCTTTCCAGTAATGACATGTCTACAGACATTCCAGTGGCTTCCTGGGGGCAATATTGATAATTCTTTAAAAATATCTTTTATTTATTTGAGAGAGAGAGAGAAAGAAAAAGAAAGAAAGAGAGAAAGAGAGAAAGAGAGAGAAAGAGAGAAGAGGTGGGGAAGGGGGGAGAATAGAACGAGCACTTCAGGGCCTCCTGCTACTGCAAACAAACTCCAGGCACACGTGCCATTTTGTGCATCTGGCTTTACATGGGTGCCAGGGGCTTGAACCCAAGCCTTCAGACTTTGCAAGCAAGTGCCTTTTTTAATTGCTGAGCCATCTCTCCAGCCCGATAGATTTTGTTTCAAGTATTGATCTTGTTTTATTAGCTGAATGAAAATCAGACAATCCTCCCAAGCCCAGAGGTATAGGCTTAATCTTCTTCCTCATCGTCACCAGCTCCCTCCCCACCCTGGCCCTTCTTGGCATTCTTCCTCTTCACAGAGCCTGGCAGGCCACAGCCATGGGGAGAGCCCAGGGAGAAGTCCATGTGCTTCTGGGAATCCAGGCAGACAATGAAGGATCGGATGTTCACCATCCTCTGTGGATAGACTTGGCCAGGCCCAGCTTGAAGACCTCTCCAAGAAGTTCTGGATCTTCAGGTCCAGGATGTATCCAGCTTCTCTTGCCCCCACCGCTATAGCACCCCAGTGCCAACCAGCCACTGCAACAGAGCCTTGGAAAAGACGCCATGGGTCCCCCTCGTCCCCAACAGCCTCTCGACCTTAGCCAGGGGGAACTTGACCCTCCAGACCTCATGTTTGTTCAGAGCCCATACTCGCCCATCAGCTTCAGCTCTTGGTCTAGATGGGATTTCTCAGAGTCTCCCAGGGGTCATGTAAGTTTTGCGACAAACCTGGCTCTGGGCTACAGGTGTGTTGGTTCCACATGCTGCCCCGTGCCTGTGCGCCAGGAGCAGAAAAGCCTGATAGATTTATTTTTAAAAAAGTATATTAATAAATTCGTGCTTGAATCTATTGCCAGGGATGCTATGCAATGAGCAAAGAATTTCTAGTACTTCCTTTGCACTGTAAGTGTGCTGGGTTGTATGCAGGGGGGGGGGGAGAATGCATATATGCGTGGAGCCAGAGGGTGATGTCGGTGTCTTCCTTGGCCACTCTCCCCTTGTTCTTTGAGACAGGCTCACTTGTTCAAACTAGATGCCCAGTGAGCCCCAAGGATTCCCTGTTTCTATCTCCCATCACTGGAATTACAGGCAGATACCACCATGCCCAGGATTTTATATGGGGACCTGATGGCATGCACCTTACACACTGAGCCATCTTTCCAGCTCTTTCTAGGACATTAAAAACAGAGTTTTCATGTTTTTTTTTCCATTTGCTTTGACATCCATACACCTCTGAAGCTACAGATTTTTGTATTTACCAACCTGTGGACAGTTCTAACTAACAGATTAATAGTGCCGAGTTTTCATTATGGTCTTGTGATAGAATTTAAAATATTGTCAAGGTAAAAGCTCACAATATAATTTTCAATGATAACAGCTGCCTTCCAAATTGTATAATGACAAGACCTCTGACATAACTAATTTGGATACTTACTATGTGTCAGGCACTGGACTATGAACTTTGTGTTCCCTAGTCTCTCCAGCATCCCAACACTGCACATGTATCACTCCCCTTCACGGATGGTGGGGCAGAGAGTTCCTTGTGCCTGGCCCCATCGCTAGAAAGTGGCAGAATTGAATGCCTAAACTAGATGTATTCTCTACAGTGTGCTCCACACACCCGTGCCAGAGAGATCTGGGAGGGTACCCTGGTAGTTTTACCTTGATTATTTATAAAGACTGGTATTATGAGTGGTTGTTAATTATTATTTACACTCTCTGTCCAGTTACCTTAAGCATTAATTATCTTTTAAAATACTTTTCTATATATTTATTTATTTGACACAGAGAGGTAAACAGAGAGAGAGAGAGAGAGAGAGAGAGAGAGAGAGAGAGAGAGAGAGAGAGAGAGAGAGAGAGAGAGAGAGTGAGTTTCAGGGCCTCCTGCCACTGCAAACAAACTCCAGATTCATGAACAACATTGTTCATTGTTCTTCTGGCTTCATGTGGGTATTGGGGAATTGAACCTGGGCTATCAGGCTTTGCAAGCAAGTGCCTTTAACCACTGAGCAATCTCTCCAGACCCTCATTATTTCTTAAGAGTGTGAAAAAATAAAATAAGGGGTGGGAGAGGTTGGTAGATGGCTTAGTGGTTAAAGGTGCTGGCTCATTTTTCTAGCTGTTACAATCACCTTCTCATAGCTGGGACAAAGCACCTGACCAAAAGCAAGTGATGGGAGAAAAGTTTTGATTTTGGTTTACAGTCTTGAGGAGAAGTTTCCTGATGGCAGAAGAAAGCATAGCATGAGTAGTGGCTGGATCTTACCTCTGCCACAGCAGGTGGAAAACAACAGCAAGAGAGTGAGCTGATCTCTGGCAGGTTGGGGGTGTGTGTGAAGCTTTAAGCTCTCAAGTCTGCCCCAAGAAGACACCTCCTCCAGCAAGGCTCCACTTCCAAAACTGGGACCAAACATTCAGAACCCATGAGTTTATTGGGAATATTTGATTCAAACCACACCATCATCCATATAAACCCAGATGCACAACCTGACACACACACCTGAAGTTCATTTGCCTTGGCGAGAGGTCCCAGCACACCCATACTCATTCACTCTCTCTCTCTCTGCAAGTAAATAAATAAAATATTTTTTTAAATGAGGCTGGGAAGTTGGCTCTCTGGATAAAGCACTTACCATATAAGCCTGAAGATCTGAGTTCAGTTCTTCAGAACCCATTCAAAGCCAGAGCTCCTTGAACAAGATGGGAGGTTGAGATATGAAAATCCCCAGAAATTCATGGTCCACCTCTCCTGGAGGACACAGAGGTGACAAACAAGAGACCCTGCCTCAAACAAGCTGGAAGGTGAGAATCAACACCTGAAGATGTCCTCTAACCCTCCACACACATGACATGACATGTGTGTGTCCATACTCACAAATAGGAACACACATACACACACGCACAGATTAAAAAAAATTAAAAGGTATGAAAAAAACAAGGTTAGGGTTGTGCAGTCTTGTGATTTTGGTAAAAGAAGTGATCCTTGGTGTTTATGAGTCTACCTCCCAATGTTGCTTAGGTTTAATAGAAAAGCAGCAAGAATTTGATTTTTCATGTTAGTTACCAGAATGGGAATATAAGCAACCCATTGAAATGTCCTAATGGGGGTGGCATGCATCTGTAAACTGTGTTTTCCATATAAAGGTATTGTGGAAGTGATCATATAGAATGTTTAAATAAACAGGGTGTGTGTTATAGATCCATAAGAATGTTGCCCTTCAAGATTTCCTACCTTGGGAAATTGCATCCTTGTTTCTCTGATGTTACCAGTGTGGCACCTTCTTTTTTTAAATCTATATTTATTGTCCATAATGAGTTACATTATTTAGTGGGCAAACAATGAGTTGTTATCCCCAATTCCCTGATGACCCCTTCCCCCCACCCCCCTCCACAGTCAGCTGGATATCCTCCTCGTGGGCCATCTGGATCAGTCCTTGTGGCAGGGGACCATGGATAGCCTAGTACTCAGCCTGGTTCTCCTGGCCCAAGTGTGTTGTTACTGAGGGGGCACCTTCTTTTAATTTCAATTTTGATTATTGCCCTAAAAGCAACTTTTTGTACCAGACAAGAAAACCAGGAATCATTCTTCTAGAAAAACAATGGGAATTTGCCCACCTGGTTACCCTCTCCCTGCAAAGACACGCTCTGAATTTCTGTTTGGTCATTTTCAAAAATCAAGCAAAGCCATATGGATAAAATTTACCATAAGAGGCAATGTTTTAACCAGTATTTTAATTTCCTCATGGAAATTCCAAAAAGGGAAGTCTAAACGTGGTTTGATGAATGGGAGCATTGTTAGAGTAAGTGCAGAAACCTTTGAGGTGACTGCTTTGCGATGTACTGCACTCATCTGGAATCATAAATTCAGGTGTGCATGCGCATGCTCGTGCACGTGTGTGTGTGCACATGTGTGTGCGTGTGTGTATGTGCGTGTGTGTTGAGTACTGTCATTTGCATTCTTTCATGATTATACATTTTGTGCTTCAGTTCTCAATATGATATTTGCTTGGCTTTATCCCTATGACATATGTTTCCAATTTTAAATGACTTTGAAAGGTCTCCTCTGTGTCTCCTCACATAATTAAAAGGTCTTGATGATTCTGGGTGTCCAGGCAATACTTTAAGTCTAAAATAACATATGCAAATAAATCTGCAGAAAGCGGGCCACCAAAGTCCCAGGTCTCTCTTTGTCCATTCTTCAGGCTTGGCATTAGGCCTGTCATGTGACCAGTTCTGTGGCATCCCAAGTGAATGGAAATCCCAAGACCTTCCCCTCCTCTGCTTCCCACTTCCACATCTCATGGTAGCTTCCCAGGCCCCTGTAACTGGAGTCTCTGTATAGAATCCTTTCCTTTCCTTTCCATTTCAAAGTAGGGTACCATTATTATTTCACAAGGAGGAAGGACAGACCAAAAGAGACAGAGTGATCTTGTCCCTTGAGCGTTCATTTGTCATTTGTTCAAGTAATGAAGTGCCTACCACCTGCCACTGGAGAGTTAGCATTGTAGTCAGGTCTGCGGACAGAGGCAGTGTGCTGCTGTGGAGGGAGACAGGTAATGCATGCATCAATAATCCTGGAAACAAGTGAGAATTTTAGACATCCTATTTGAAGGGGGAGGAGGAAACATCAGAAGGGTTTCTCCATGGATGTCACAGGTAAGCTGAGACCTGGTGACCAGACTCTAGTAATGCAAGAAGCTGTAGGTAGAAGAGGCCCAGGGAGAAGCAAAATGCAGAAGGTGCAAATGTCTCCAAGAAGCCCCAAATCCATAGAATAATAGTATCATTAATACATGAAATAGACATGTAATATCATTACCTTACATGAGGCAATCCTGAACATAGGTGAATTTTAGCAAGAAGAATTTGTCAGGACACAAGACAAGACAGAGTCTTGTTCCGTTTTCTTTTATTACATACCAGAAAAGCCAATTTCAGCTTTGCTCCATAACCAAAGGGCTCCTGTAATTTTTAAAAACATATTATTCAGTACTCAGCATGAAATGAAACTGTAAGAAAAGCCAGGTTCTTCCTCGTTAAACCTCTCCTTGCCCTAGAAAACGCTGGCTTTAGTGGATGGCAGGGCTGAGCCCTGTTGAGAGCATGTCTGTGTTTGCTCTGCTCACATTATTTCTTTCCCCCAGAAGGAGACCAAACTATTTACAGGGAAGATGGAAACAAACAAACAAAGGGTAATAGGCTTGCAAGCATTTGGAGGCACGTGATCTTTGAGGCAGCACAGAGCTCCACCAGGCAGACAGCAGGCCAGCCTGCTTGATGTTCTCACAGCCCTGAGGCTGTGCCTTCCTCCGGGATGACAATATAAATGATACAGACCATTATCATCACTTCCCCAGAATTCTAACTTCTGAATTCTGACCCAGAAAATACACAATTCTTTCCCTTGGGCATAAGCTTCGTGCTGTCCTGGCACCTGCTGGAGAGACCGAGGAAGATTTCATTGGCCTCCTCTGCTCTTCTGTGTCCTTAGACAAGCTTCCAGAAGAGGCTATTTTCATTGCCTGGAGGAGGGGCTGGTTTTGTTGTGCCAGTTGGAGTCTTGTAGGTACGCCAGCGCCATAATCTTCATCTCCCATTTCTCTCTGGGCTCAGAGCTCTTCTATGGAAGGCCGCAGCTGAAGTGCTTCTCTCTCTCTCTCTCTCTCTTTCTCTCTCTCCTCCCTCCCCTCAATATCCTCTTTTCCTCTCTCCTTCTCCCTCCCCTCAATATCCTCTTTTCCTCTCTTCTTTCTTCCTCCCTTCCTCCTTCCTTTCCCCTCCCTCCTAATTATTTTTAACATCATTTCATTTTCTGAGACTAAACATGCGTCCTTCTAGGTATGCCAAGGGCACAGATCATGGTGGCCTGATTTTTTCCCCACTGTTGGCAAATTAACCTTTATACATCCATTTGGTAAGTTCTGAATTACCACCATGATTATCTGTTTGTTTTTTGTTTGATCTGCTGCCTCAGAAGTTTTAATTGATATTTACTTCCTGTTTAAGTGATAACTCTGACAACATACATCCTTTTTGATGACCTGCTCCATTTATACTGGCATCTACCATTTCTCTTTTCTTGGTTTACAAAAAGAAAAGTGCTCCATTGAAAAATAGCAGAGCTCACCAAAGAATTCCCAGGAATGAAAACTCTGTGGATTTAGTTATCAGTTAAAAATAAGACTTCACCGTTTCTTCCTCCTGTTCTGGGCCTGGAAAGTCAATGGCAGCTTGCACTGAATAGAATATTTGGTGAATAAATGCTTGTGTGATATTCACAACAGTCTTGCTGGTGGGAGGGGCCTGGCAGCTTGCCCACTTCTGCTCGTCATGAGAAGGTTCCTCTACCATGAAATTTAGATGCCAAGGTTTGCCCATGTTTTGGAAATGAACTATTTCCCCAAATGGTTCTTTCAGCTCTAGCCCTCATTCAGACATTTCCACAATGGATCAGAGTAAAAGCAATAACAAGCTAGGTGAGATGTAACTTGTTGAAGAGCCTCAGATAAAATAGACAGGTTAGTGAAGGGAGGAGAGGAGCTTACCCCTTCCCACGATCCAGTCACTTTCAGGGCCTCCTGCCCCTGAACAGAAATGCTTTTCCTAGGTAAAGGGAAACGTTCGTTAGAGCACCTCAATGACATTCTAGCCTAAACTGAATCCCATGTCAATACAAAAAGCAGTATCCAAGTCAGCCTTCTATTGGTTGCCACTTTCTGTATTATATTTTGGTTTTAGGCTGAGAGTTTCCAGGCTGTGGGTGCATCTGGAAATGGGTTGGCAGTACAGGCAGGTGCTGTGCTCATCTCAAGACCCTGAGCAAGTTGCCAACAGACTCCACTTGAGCTCCTCTGTTTGCAAAGAAATGGCTTGGTTACTCAATTACAGCCGGGAAAGAGGCTGATGGTTGTTCTGCCTTGTGGAAGAAGTTACCAGATATGCCTGTGGCAGTACAGGAATGTTGATGTCTGTCCCCCTGGGGTCATCTAGAGCAATGGTTCTTCCCCCTGGGGCTCTTTGGCAAGGTCTGGAGATGTTTTTTGTCGTCCCATGGAGACACAGGTGCCCATCTACAACGCTTAGCATTTGACACTGCATAGGGCAAGTCACTGAAGCCAAAGTGTCTCTAGCTCCACAAAGCAAGATCTGTGGGAACCTGCTTGGCTTCTCTCTTGCCTGGGAGAAGGCTTCACACTCTTAATAGGACTGTCATGACACCAATACTTGTGGTTTTTCCTTGTTTTGAGACAAGATCTCCTATAGCTCAGGCTGGCCTGGAAGTCACTATGGAGTTCAGGCTGACCTTGAACTCCTAATCATCCCTCCTGTCACTTTCCAGTTGGTAGAATCCAGGCAGGCACCACCAGGCCCAGCTCCATCTCCTTCTCATGTGAAAAACTGGAGGATGATAGTTGTCTCTCTGTGCCTGGCTTATGTCACTGTGCATGAAGCCCTTTAGGTTCATCCATGTCACAAACAACAGGATTTCCTACTCTTCAAAGGCCAAATAATATTCCACTGTGTGCGTTAGTGCATGCATGTGTGAGTGTGTGTGTGAGCTGCTCTGTTTCTTTTTTTGTTTGTTTCTTTCTTTTAAAATATTTTATTTATTCATTTTCAAGCAGATATATATATATATATATATATATATATATATATATAGAGAGAGAGAGAGAGAGAGAGAGAGAGAGAGAGAGAGAGAGAGCGCACCAGGGCCAGGGCCACCACCTTGTGTGTCTGACTTATGTGGGTCCTAAGGAATTGAACCCGGGGTCTTAGGCACTGGAGGCAAGTGCCTTAACCGCTGAGCCATCTCTCCAGCCCATGCTCTGTTTCTTGTGAGTATAAATAGTGCTTCAATCTCTACCATGCTAGGCTCAGTGTTTTTAAGAATAGACCCTGTGGTGGAGTTCCTAATTCATATGGTAGAGTTTAGTGTCTGAGAATCTTCATTTATGATTTCACTCAGATGTGGAATCCAAGAGAGTTAACCTCATTAAAGTAGAGAGTACAGTAATGGCTGGGGTCAGAGGAGGGATGGAGAGACAGGAGACCAACAGGTACAAAGAGTAAGATAGGGGCTGTAGAGATGACTCAGCAACTGAAGGTGCTTGCCTACAAAGCCTGGCGGCCTGGGTTCAGTCCCCTAAGTATCTGCATAAAGCCAGATGCACAAAGTGGTGCATGTGTCTGGAGTTCTTTTGCTGCAGCAGGAAGCCCGTACTACCCTCTATCTCTCTCAAATAAATAAAAATATTTTTAAAATCATTGGATGTCTTTTAAAAAGATAAGAGAAAGAAGGGTTCTCATGTCCTATTGTATAGTCAATCATGTATTTTGCAAAAATAGCTAAAATAATTAGATGTTCTTATCACAAAGGATGATGAATAGTTGAGATGATGGTTATGCTAATTACTCATTCTACAATGTCCACATGTGGTAAGTAAAACATCACATTATCCCTCATAAACTTATACAATGATTTAGTTATCAGTTAAAAATAAGACTTCAGGGGCTGGGGAGATGGCTTCGTTGGTAAAGGTTCACCTTGAAAGCATAAGGACCTGAGTTGCATCTCTAAAACCCACGTAAGAATGTCATACATGGCGGCATGTGCTTGCAATCCTGCTGCTGGGGAAGCAGAGACAGGTGTATCCTGGGGCTCATTGGCCAACCAGTCTAGCCTACTTGGCCAGGATCAAGCCAATGAGAAACCCTGTCACTCAAAAAGGTGGACTGTGCCTGAGAGAGATGAGGGTCATGGTGGTCCTGTGGACTTCACACCCATACACTTACATGGACACCTTCATAAACATATGCACTGTTGCGTGTGTGTGGACCCACGCACACACACGCTAACATATGTGTATAAAAAAGAGTTAATAAAAACTTTAACAAACCACCCCCCACTCTGGATTGGTGAATGAGAGGCCATTTTGAGGCAGGTGGGCAGACAGCACAGTGGGATGACTGAAAGGCACTGAGGCAACACAGACACACAAGATTAATCTCCATCAGAGCTCTTGGCCTGGAATTCCTTCCAGGGAAACTCGGAGAAGCACTTCCTGGAAGTCACAATTCCTGGGTTCTAACTATTGCTAGGGACACTGAGAGTTGCAGAGTGTATTCTCTGTGGGCAGACCCCAAAGCTCAGGAACCCACTGGACATGCCCTGCTGGTTCCAGACACATAGTGCTGGGATTTTTCAGTGGTATAGTAATGACCTGAGGTTCAGCAGCAGCCCAGACCCTGACTCTGAGGCATTGCAACTAACCTGACGACTGTTTGCATCTGTGGATATGGAAGAAATTAAACTTCATCAAGTCTATGAAACTTATAATGCTGTGGTGACCTGATTTCTGCCTCTATGTCTTGCCCTTTTTATTTTTGTAAATTGTTATTTATTTGCAAGGAGGAAGAGAGAGAGAGAGAGAATATGGGTGCTCCAGAGTCTCTTGGGACCGCAAATGAAGTTCTGATGCATGTACTGGTAATAGGAAATCAACCCTGGGCCCATAGTCCTTGCAAGCAAGCGCCTTTAAGCTCTACGTCATCTTCCCATCCCAAGTCTTACCCCTTTGAAAGCTTTTCTTTTAAAATGGTGATAGTTCCTAGGTAAGAATTTTGATTTACTTCACAACCAGGTGGCGAGTTTCTAAGAATGTCTATATGGACCCATTGCTGGTATTCTGAATTAGTAGATTGACCCAGGCCCTCTGTCCATGTAATTAGGTTGTACACAACATGAAGTCTATGCTGGAGAATTCTACTCTAGCCCCACGGGAGAATTATTCATTGCTTTAACACATTGGATTATTTTTTTAATTGCTTACCTGTTTACTGTGTGTAGGGTGTTGTGTGTGTGGCCTGTGTGTGCAGATGTGTATGTGTTATTTCCCTAAGACACAGTCTCTCACTCAACCTGGAGCTTGTCCATTTTCAATAAGTCTGTCTGACCAGGGAGCCAAGGGTCCTTTTATCTCTGTCCCCCCCTCACAGTGCTAGGGTTACAGGGGCACACCACCATGTCTGGCTTTTTTAAGGGTGCTTGACATTAAACTTGGGTCTTCATGCTTGTGTAGCAAACGCTTTGCCCATTGAACCATCTCCCCAGCTCCTACTGGATGGCTCTGGAAAAGAATGTTGTCTATTAGAGTTACACAGTGTTGGGGGCAGAGTGAATCAGAACCCCAGCATCCCTCATATCTATCAGCTTAGCCATTCCCCAACTTTTGACAAGTTCCACTGCTTCGATTGTGCAATGGGCCATGAAGGCCCAATGCCTGTGGCTGGTAGACAGGTCTTCAGATGGTTGTGAGAAACAACAAATTTACAAACCACTGTCCCAAGAGTCACTGACTCCATATTGTTCCAGCCTGCTGTGCTAAAATTGGACTTGTCCAGTGAGGCCCTCTCTAGAGTTTGGCTCTTCATTCTACTGTCTACAATGTGACTACTCATTCCTCCATAGATAGACACTCCTTCAAAGACCTTCCTCTTATGACCTTGTTTGTGCATGGTATACATTTCAGCAAGCTCGACTGAGAGTTCTAGAAAGTGGACACACAATATATGTGGCTCTGGACTGATTTGAGCACAGAACACAGGCAAAGGTGAATGCCAAAGTGACAGGACAAAGACAAGCCCAACTCTTTCTGGGCTTCCTTTCTTTATGGCAGGCCAGGGGGAGAGTGATAATACTTCTGGACTGAAGGAGATTGGGCTGGTGCTGGAATCCTGAATAACACATCCTGGGAACGTTTCGAGCTCACTTTTCTAGTGAGGAACAAAGAATCCTGTTAGTAACGGCATCTCGATAGCAGTATCTTTGAAGACTTGGATGCTTTGGTCCTCTTGTGTTTTGAAAATGTGAGTCTTTAATAACACAATTCAAGATGTAGTGTCATTCCAGCCCTTGGAGAAGCAGGGTGGTGAGTTTCAGGCCAGCCTCGGCTATGTAGCGGATCAGAGCTTAGGAAATCCCCCGAGTTTGGATCCACTTCACCATGAGAAACCAGATGTCGGAGTGCACATCTGTAATCCCAGCACTCTTTAAAACAAGATAGGAAGTGGAAACAGGAGAATACCCAAGACAATAACAAGAGACCCTGCCTCAAACAAAGTGGCAGACAAAGACCAACATTAGGGGTTGTCCTCTGATCTCAAGTTGCATGGCACATATGCATACCCAAGCATCATGCACACACACCCACAAAAAAATAGCTAAGAAAGATATGCAAAAAATCTGTGTTACTTGCTCTCTTGAAAAAAATCAAAGTCTCTTGCTGTCCTCGAGTTCTTGATGACAGCTGTCAGTGCCTGTCATTGGGCTTAGGTGCTCCTCTGAGTGGGTTACAGACAGCTACCTCAGGAGCTTTGGGTACCTGACTGGGCTCTGCAGTCTGTGTCATCACTTGCTGAAGGACAGATTGTTCCCCAGTCTTCTGTCAGGAAGAGGTGCTGCCTCTCCAAACATACATACTCTTGCTGCTTATTTTTCTAGATTGTCTCAACCTTGGGTGGGAGAATGCCCTTTCTAAGTCTGCTTCTTCCTCTACCCCTAAGGAGTACAATCAGCTCCTCCAGGCATCCTTACCCCATTCCAAGAACTAGCTAGTTCTCCAAAAAGCTCTGGTTTTTGTCCTTGGAGAAAGTAGGTGGAAACCAAGATCTGGGTGTTGGGATGCTCATTGCTATTGGGGTGTCATTGTTTCTGAGCTTTTTCAGTGGACAGAGCTATGAAGTGCTTGTCTATGAACTCATACATACATACACATTTGACTTCTATATCTTTTTCTTTGTGACTATATATTTAAAGAACACCATCCTTCCTCTCTGGTCCAGGAGAATTCAGCCTTTGACAAATCAGATCTTTATTGTTTGTATAGATTTTTCATTTCAACAATAGCTTAAGAACAACCCACAGTTGAAATAAGGAAGCTTCCCTTAGTAGCTATTTTGTAGATATTATTATTGAAAAGAAACAATCCCAGTCTTATGAGAAGATGTTCTCATCAATAAACATGTTGGCATATGTCCCCCCTAAAGCCTTCTTACAATTTGGAACACATGGTCTCCCTGGTGCCGAAGGTGGGCAGACCTGCTGGTTTCCTCTCCAGCCTCCCCACAATGCCTATTGTAATGTTGAGCTGGCACTTGTATATCTGAAATATAAGCCAAGACATTTCTCTGAGATTACCATCAGAACTTTGCTTTACATGTGAAATCCTATTTTCAATTCAGGTACACAATTACTCACCCTGACTTAATTACACTGCCTTAGGATAGTATTGAAACAATGGTTTTAATTATTTTTAAGGGGGTTTGTGACAAAGGTAACCTGTTGTCTTGTTGGGGGTGGTGAACTGACTGTTTCTGAGAACTTCATGGACACAACGATGACCCTTAAGGGTACCTGTGGTGCCTTCATTCAGGAAGCAACCATACTTGGATGGGGATCCCTTCCTCTCCTTGTGCTTAATGGGAACCTAGTAAAACATGTGTCTCTTCTGGCTGTTCAGAGAAGTGGGGAGAATGGGAGAGAGGATGGCTCCTGGGCTGCTGGAGGTGCGGCCCCTTGGTGGTTTGGGAAACATTCCTAGTTTTAAACAGCAACACCTATAATTACAGAGGCGTCATCCCTTCCATAAAAAAGAAAACAAAACAAAAGAAAGCAAAGCCCTTCTACTAACAGGCTGGAGTCATAGCATGTGTTCAGCCTTTCCAAAACCTGTCTGGCATTTGTTTCTGGCCTGGTAGGGAAAATCTTCCTTCTTTCTGTTGGGCTCTCATAAAACAATGCTGAAGTAAACAATCGGAGGGCAATTAGCAGTCTCTTTGGGGTAACAGGAGAGAGAAGTCACCCTGTTATTAATGTCAAAGGAATTAATCATGGTTTACGTAGGTGATTTAGTAGCTTAACTTTGCAAGTGGTTGAAAACAAGGAACCAACAAAGTTTACAAACGGTGTCATTTTGGAGATTCAGGCATGGCACACAGTTTATGAGGCTACCTGTCAGGCAGTGTGAGGCTGTAAAGATGACAGATGTGGGGTGCTGTTTGTAGAAGGGGCTGCATGTTACTCTGCTTTCTCAGCTGGATACTTTGGTTAAAAAGATTCTGATTCATCAGGTGTGAGGTGGCCCCTAGGTTTCAATGGTTTTGTTTTGGACAGGGTTTTGCTATGTAGTCCAGGCTAGCCTCAAACATAGAATTCTGCCTCAACCTCTACCTCTTGAGTGCTGGGATTATAGACATGAGCTTCCGTGCCCTGCACTTTTGAGTACACTTTCAGGGCTGCAAGGGAGCACCTGGGACTCTGTACAGCAAGGTTGTTTAGCCCCCTCATCCCTTCCAGAACCTGTAGCGTCTGGACTGAGGCCTGTATACTCCTTTCACAAGTCTCCAAGTTAGCAGCCATTGCACGGTTAGGTGTCAGGGCTTAGGGCACTGGAGCAGCTTCCTAGAGGGAACCTGCCTAGCCAAGTGCTTTTTGTGTATTGCGCTTCATAGGGATGCCAATCAATCAATTGATCAATCAATCAATCAATCCACCTGGGTCCCTAGGACAAAGGTTATGGACAGCCTCTTTACACAAAGATTGATTTAGCAAGACATAAAATACTGCAGGTTGTATTTATTCATTTTTATAGAACTGTTTCCATAAAACAAACATACACACAGGGACATGATAACCTTGGACTCAAGTCTATGGTTCGAATACCTGCAAAAAACCATCCATATTTAAAGGTAAACCTCATGAGCTGGGGAAGACATGTATGACCCTGGGTCAATTGTATGTCATGGCTCTCTTTTGTAAGTCTACATTTACCAAGCGTGGCTATGTCTTAGTGCCTGTTAATACTGAACACTGTAAAGCAAGGGGTCCCCTGCTGATGGCATATGTCAGGACTAAGCATGTGGACACTCAGGGGAGAGCAGGTGAGTTTGAGTTGCTGGTCAGCCCATGCTTACTCATATCCTTGCCCCTCCACTCCTCTCTCTTCAGCCCCGTTTGAATGTCTTTCACATCAGAGAGAGGGCCGAGACTGAGAAGGTGTTGAGCTTGATCTTGGCCTGTTGTGGTCTTAGTTTCTTCATCATCTGTACTGTGATACTGACAGGGTATTTTTTGAGTACTTGGCAGATTTCCTAGAATCTGAGGACTGCTCAGTTTTGTGAGGTGGAAAGCGTCAGATGGAAATACAGCAAGTCACTAGCCTTGGTCTAACCCCTGACGGATTGTTCGGTCTTGGAGACTGACTTCAGTCCCCTGGCCTCATCTCCCAAAGCTTCCTCCAGGGCAGGAGTGCTGGCCCTGGGCTGGTGTTACTAACATCGTCACATGTTGACAACAGAACCGTTCCCCTCCAATCCTTCAAATCATTAATAATAAAGAAAGGTCGGGTGGGAGGAGAAATTTTTTTCGCAGGATGCTCATGAGTTGAATTACTCAACATATTCCTCTTCTTTTAAATTCACTTTCTCTTTTAAAATTCACTCTTTATTTTTCTTCAGAAGCTTTCCCAAAGAGAAATGAGTGACTTTATTTCCACTATGGTTGGGTTTTTTGCATATGTGTGCATATGTATGTATGTGTTCATATATGTGGGCACATGTGTGCAGGTGCAATGTGGGGGCCAGATTGTCATTGGGTGTCTTCCTCCATCACTCCATCTTATTTTATTAAAATATTTTAAAATATTTTATTTATTTATTTATTTGAGAGAGAGAGACAGAGAGAGACAGAGAGAGACAGAGAGGAGACAGAGAGAATGGGTGAACCAGAACCTCCAGCCACTGCGAGTGAACTTCAGACATATGCACCACATTGTGCATCTGGCTTTACATGGGCACTGGGGAATGGAACTCAGGTCCTTCTGTTAACCACTAAGCTATCTCTCCAGCCCTCTCCATCTTACTTTTGAGACAGGGTCTCTTATTGAACCCAGAGATCACCCATTTGGCTAGATTAGCTAGTCAGCAAACCCCAGGGTTCCTTCTGTCTCTGCCTCTCCTGCTCTGGCCTGTGTGGATGCTGAGGGTCTGATCTCAGGTCCTCTGTGCTCAGTACAGCCATCTCCCAACCCCGCTGTGCTGGTTTTTAATTAATGCAGGATGACACCGATGTCCCATTTAATGTAGTGACAGACAAATCAGGAAAAATTAGGTTCATTTAAATGAAAATATTTAGAACAATTACTATAATAACAGCACTTCAAAGAACGCAGGATGTTAATTATTCAGGAATTATATATACAGATATGGCAAGATCAGGAAAGCAGATTACTATAGTTTCAGCAGCACTGAATCATGTGATTGGTTTCTGTTCAACTGTAAATATACCAGAATATTCAGCCATCTCCTTACATGGTAAATGTCCAACTCAGTACTTTCCCCCAAACGTGCATGTCATCACTGGCAGTTATTTAGAGAAGGAAGTTCATGTTTGATGTCTAGTTAATGGTAGGTGACAGGCTCCTAACACATTCTGATACCTTTGGGAAAACACTGGCTTCAGTTAACTATAATTAGCTAATTGTGCGTTTCCATTTTTTTCTGCTAATATATAAGGAAATAGGGACAAGCACCTTTGCCTTGATGTAATTAAAAATAAAATTATGTCAGGAATCCGGTTTAACTAGAGATTTCTTTTTTTTATCACCAAAAGGTGGCGTCCTACCCACATGCCCTTTATTTAAAAAACTCTTGCTTTAATTTAACAAAAAGGAAACTTCCAGTTGATTACTGATAAAGAAATTAAAAATCTGCTCCTTATGAATGTAATGTGACAGTGTTAAAAATGAACAATATGTTAAGCTGAAGCTAAGTTTCCTCTTAATGGAAGCCAAGTGGATGTGGAGTTCTCTCGCAAAGCGGTACATCATATGGTATCATATACAAAACTGATTGCCATATATCACAGGATTTACAAGCAGGGTTTCCTTTTGTCTGCAAAACTTGCTGCCCACCTGACTTTAGTCTCTACTTGCAAGCAAAGGTAACATTTAAGACAGTTAAAATTCAGACCCAAATCTGCAGCAATCTAAGGTTTCATTTTTAGTATTACAGGAATAATTTTAAGGAGGAAAAAAAAACAACGCAAGACTTAGTCTGAAAAAACAAGAGCAGAGTATGAGTTGTTCTTTCTAGCCATATAGATGTGCCACATTTTAGTAGCTTGCTATTCCTCTGAGTGACACTTCTACAATCAGCTCCATACTATAAATAAATTATATTTAGAAGACACATCATAAAAATTAAAAACAATGGGTTTTCCAAAAGACTGGGTTCTATGTAGATTTCCATTGAATTCCATGTGAATTCCAAATATGGAATTTCTAGTCATGTCAAAGCGTTCTTGAGAATATCAACTGACCTGAAATAAAAATTTTAGATCAGTGTCTAGCTCCCAGTAAGCATTTGATAAGTGGTAAATTTTGTTCCTGATAGGAGGAAGATTATCCCAAAGGCAGGAACTTTATCTGTGTCTTTTAAGGTGCCCATTAAATGGCTGGAACACAGCAGAAAAAGCATTAATGTATTGACAAAGAAAACATGAACCCTTGACACTATCTAAAACACATTTTATTTATGTAGTTGGTAGGATTAAAAAAAAAAGGGAGCTGGATGGTCTTGTCTGGATAGCGTGGAACCTTATACAGTTTTATTCCACATAAATTCTACCAGACTGGAATTATCTTAGCACAATTTCCCTTTCTCTGGCTTTATTCTACATCACCAGTGAGTGGTTTTGTTATTATTATTTTAATTTTCCAAACAAATACAATTTTAATGTTTTTTTTTATTTTCCAGACATACATTTTTTAAGTGGTGGTCATACGATCCAATGCATTTGAAATTTAAATTTTGTGAGGTCTAGTAGCACTTTTAAAAAGATATTGTCCAAAAGAATTGGTAACAAGCTTTCCTGATATCATATACAATTGTGATAGTGTCAAGAAAGACCGAAGGGTGTTCCCCCCACCCCTTTCAGGGACTGTAGAAACCAATAGTCTATCTTTTTAGGGTAATTTCATAAAGAATTGGCCTGCTGCACACCAGCCAGCCAGGAGCTGGAAATACAGTCGTGGGAGCTTGGCAGCCTCTAGAGTGAAGGGTCTGAAAAAAAATAAAATTATTTCTGTTAACAAGAAGCCATGGAAGTCCTATATCTTTGAGTCGCATCTTAGAAACAAAACTGGCTTCCTTCTCTATGAAGGTTGATAATAGTGAAAGATTTACCAGTGTTTTTTTTTGTCTTGTATGTGCACAACTCTTTTTGAAAATATTTCATTTCAGCTCATTATTTATTCATTCAAATTTTTAAATTTAGCCAAACTTCAAAATATTAAAAATGAAAAATAAATCTCACCTTCTCAAAGAATTGGACAAAGCTTTTTTTTTTTTTTCTTTTGCAAGTGACTGGTCTTCGGAACTGGTAATTTGTGTTAAACAACAGATTGACACATGCTAGCCCCCGGGGGTTTTCCTAACAGGAACACAGTTTCCCATGCATCCACTCTCCCCCCCCCCCCCAAGTGGACCACGCCACACACACATTCCCGCAGTGGCTGGCGAGGCAGAGGCAGGGGGATGACCGCTCTGCATCCCAGGCTCTGGGGATTCAGTGGTGCAGGGGAAAAACCCCCTTGCTGGAGGGGTTTCTAGTTTCCCTGCAAACTGGGATTTGTCCTTCGGTTAAACTTTCACCTCCCGAACTCGCCTTCTTTCATTGGACAAAGTGCAGAAAGGAAGGGGAGAGGCCAAGGGAGGACTGCCCGGGAGAGAAGAGAAGGAGCCGGGCTGGGGAGCCCATCCCAGCCTCCCCGGCGGCCGGCCGAGCTGTCACTGGCTGCCAAGCACTTTCACTTTTAGCTGCAGGAAACTCGCACCTCTCCTCCTCTCTCTCCTCCTCTCCTGCCCTCTCCCCTTCCTTCGGGTTGCAGCTCCCAAACGCAGCCAGAAGCCATCGCATTCCGGGCTGCTTCTACCCTCTCCTAAGATGTTTTTTTCCCCTGGTGTCTGAATGTGTCCCCCTGTCCCCATCTTCCGAGGGAACCTCTCCACCTTCCTGCCCCTGATTTTCCAGTTCTTTCCAGCCACATCCTTCCCTTGCCAAGGAGCAGTTGTGGCGTTCTCGTCCTCTCTCTGGGCTTGGGGGTTCTGCCTCTCCTTTCTCTTCCAGCACGGACACCTCTCCCCTAGCCCCCTCCCCCAAACCCAAACCCCCACTTGGATTTTTTTTTTTTTTTGCTGCGAGCCTTGTTGTTTACCCAGCAGGTGGATGTGACGTCAGGGACGCACAACAGCAAAAAATAACAACATCTCCCTCCGCGACGTGTTGGCCTCTCTCGCGCGCCTTATTTATTTATTTGTTCCGGGATGCGGAGGGGGGATGGGGGATGGGGGGCAAACGCCAGGGTCCCCCGATGGGCGATCCCCGGAGTGCAGATCGCACGCCGAGGGTGCCGGGGGTGCGGGGGGAACGCGCCTGGAGACGATCGGGCTCCGGCTAGAGGCCCAGGCGGGTTTGGGGGCGCCCCGGCCCGGAGCTCTCCGCGCCTCCGCCGCCGCCACTGGCGCTGGCGGGGCTCCGGGAAGCTAGTCCCGAGCGGAGGAATCTATTGTTATTTATTGTGTGGCAGTTGCATGCTGTACTCGCGGCGGCCCGGCCCTCGCCCGGGAGTGCGTGTGTGCGCGCGTGTGTGCGCGAGTGTGTGTGTGTGTGTGCGCGGGTGAGTGTGTGCGCGGGGGGCGCGCGCGGGCGGGAGTGGGCGCGCGCGGGGAAAGGCCCGAAAACACCTTAGTTTGCACCGAGAGACCATTTGCAGCCGGTGAGTTTGTATTTTTCCATTTCTGCTCCACTTTTTTTTTTCCCAAGCCGCCTCCTGCCTTGTTTCCGCCACTTTAAACAACAACAACAACAACCAGCACAAAAGAAAAAGAAAGAAAAAAAAACAAAAAAAAAAACTACTTTCCACGTGCATCTCCCCCCAGCCCTTCCTTCTCTTCCTTTCTCCCCCGGGCCGAGCCCGACCTGGGCCCCAGGCTCGGGAGTGGGTGGGGGCTGCGAGCCGGCGCCAGGGTGGAGGGAGCTGGGAGATGCCCGCACCCTTGGGTCCATTTGCATAAGTCAAATGGGGGGTGAGGAGGCGGCGGGGAGGAGATCGCCGCCCCCTGGGCCCCTTCACGCCTCTCTCGGCGCGCTCTCCAGTCGCTCCGGGTATAGAAATCAATAAACCCAGGCCGCCTGTCGCAACTTTCGGTGCCCAGCGTCAGCGTCAGCGTCCCGTGGCTGCCCGGGTGCGGGCCGCGGCAGGAGGGGGCGTAAGGCGGCGTCTCCCGAGCTCAAAGTTTGGACTTAGAACAAACTTTTACCCCTCCTACTGCAAGGGTGTGTACCCCTTCGGTGCCCCAGGGCTGGCCCTGGAGCCCCGGCGTACTGACCCGGGACGCCTGCGCCCTGGGCCCGGAGCTTAGGGACATCCCCAGCCATGCGTGCCTAGGTCCGAACCCAGCGGTCCAGGGGTGGGGACACTCTTTGGCTACCCACTCAGAGCCTGGAAAACTCAAGACACATACCCGCGCACCCTCTGCCAGAATCGCGCCCCCCACGCACGTTCGGCCCCCGCTTGCCAGAGACGCGCCCCCGACCGCCGTGGCGAGATCGCGGGTGGGCACGGGAACTGGGTGCGCTGCGAGGAAGCTCCGCGCCGGGGTCCTCCACTCCTCGCCGTACACACTTTAGGATTTACCGCCCCCCCCTCAGCCTAGGGAGCGGGGCATTTCCTAAGCTCCGATCGGTCGGTCCTGCGACACGCGCGTGTCGCCGCGTGCCTCTAGCTCTGTCCTGGCCACTGATGGCTCTGGGGTTCTCGCCTGCGCTCAGCCTTCCTCCCGGGCTCTGGGCGCTCCGTTCCTGTCCCGCAGAGACGTCTGATCCGAACCGTAGAGACCCGGCGGCGTGCGCTTCGGGTAGGGACGGTGGCCTTGGCAGCGGCGACCGTCGGGAGCCGTGGAGTTTGCCAGCTGCCACGGGGTCGCGGTCACTTGCAGCCTCCGCCTCTCTTCGCCCCCGCCTCCCGCCGCCTCCTTCTCCCCAGACACTGCCGCGCTCGGAAACTTTGATTCCTTCTCTTTTTTTGGCCCAAACCGAGCCCCCCTCCCCACCTGTTGTGAGCTCCGCCTCGGTCCCCAGAGACTGGCGGTGAGACACACACACACACACACACACACACACACACACGCACACGCACACGCACACGCACACGCACACGCACGGGCGCCAGGGAGCTGCGCGCCCAGGAACAAAGTCGCATGCCCCCTCCCAAGTGTTTGCTTGGAAATCGCAGCCCGCGCCCCCCTCATTCCCGCGCAGCTCCCGCCTCCGGGGAGAGTGGGGACCAAATAAACAGTTGTAACTTCAAACCTTGCGCTCGCCACCGGAGCCCTCTCCCACCCTCTTCCCCTAGCCCGGCCCCTCCTTTTTTGTTGTTGCAACTTTGTAAGATCCCGGGAAGGTGTCGCTGAGACTTTGGCTCGGGCCGATTTCCCGGGATCCTGGCCGGGATCCCCGCGCTCCTCCGGGCGCACGCGGGGTCCCCGCAGTCCCGCTGCCCTCTCGGGTCTCGGTTCCTCCACCCGCCCACTCACCGGCCCCGTCCAGTCCGATCCCCTTCCTTCGATCCCCTCCTCTTCCCAACCTGTCCGGGAAGACTTGCTGAGGGTCGCCCCGGTTTCTTGTCGACCGCAGACCCCGAAAGTTTGCCAGAGGAAGACCGCGCGCGGCGAGCCGGCGGGCGAGCGAGCGAGCGAACGGGAGAGGGGCAGCGGCGGCGGCGCGGAGAAGAGCCATGGTGCCGCCGGCGCCTCCTCCGCGGGCGTGAAGGCGGCGCTCCCGCTTCTTCCCGGACCTCCGCGGGTAAGTCGAGGCGGGCGGGCGGGAGGGCGGGAGGACCGGGGCGCGGGGCCGGGGACACCCGAGACCCCGGGGCTGTAGTCGGGCATTTCGTGCCGAAAGAGCCAGCCCGGGCGACGGGAGCGCCGCGATAAGGCGCCCGGAGCAAGGAAAGTGGCCATCCTGAAGCCGGTAGGTGATCACAAATACAAGACTTTTCTTTTGCCCCCGTTTCTCCCCTTTCTTTCCTAAACCCGAAAACCTGGATATCAAAGTTTGGCGTGGAGTGCAAAGTGTTAGGATAAAATATGGTGACATCCCTCGCTCTCATCCATACCCCGCTCTCCCATATAACTATTAATTATTTCCAAGTCATTGTGTCCAATACCCTAGCTGGGCTGATTACAAAGTGTATTGATTTAGTCTGGCCTCATCCTGGGCTTTCATCTTAATTCATTTTCTTGTTGCTTGACCAAGACCCAAAATGAAACTTATTTCTTCCTCTTTCCTTCCGCCCCACCCCCAACCTCTCATCTGGGAGGCATGAACAACATAATGGAATTAACGTAAACATTTCATTTGGATGCATTTGAGCTTATCCAGCCAACTTCTGAGGGGTTGGGGTCACTCTCTTATCTGGCCTCAGGTATTTTCCAAGTTCCGGTTTCTTATATTGTTACTGGTCTTTAAGCAAGAATGCTGCAGCATTCCCCATCTGCACCTTTGCTTGGCCACGGTCTTGGACATTTAGGGCTTGGAAAATAGCTGAATAGGGAAACTCATAGGATATTTAAGGAATTTTTCTGTTACTGAGAATGTATTGAGGAATGCAAGCCTTCTCCCGGTGTCTCTTCTCCTCTACCCTCATTTTTCCACAGTTGAGAGAATGGGGGTGTGTGTCTTAATGAAAATTTCAGGAGACCATAGTGAGAGCTGAGGTGTTTTCTTTCCAGAGGTAGCCTGCATAATTGAGACAAAAGAGTTCACCAATTTAATTTCAGAGAGAAATATATCCTTTAAAAAAAAAAAAAAAAAAACAAGAATTCCACCGGAGTTCTGATTCTCAAAGTAGAATAGAATTCCCATCTTGAGTCCACACTTAGAACACTGGATTCACATTTTCCAAAGATTGGAATGGGTTATATTTTTTTTCCCAACTTTCAATTGGAAAGTTTCATAATTAAAGGACATTAAAATATAAAAGAATCTCAACCAGTTACCATTAAAGGTTTCACATCTTACCACACTGGCTGCAAGTCTCCCCCAATACCCTCCCCCCACACTTTGGATTAGTCATTGTAGGAAAGAGAGAGAGACGGAGGGAAAAAAATCACTTTTTTTTTTGAAAAGTAAAGTAAACAGCGGCCAACTGCTGAACCTTGACAACCCAAATTAAGGAAGCAGGAGAGATCAAACGGAACTGCTGCTGGGCCCTTGTCAGGAGCTGCTCCACGCAGAACCCGGGACTGTTGCATCCAGCAGCCTGGCTATATGTTCACTTAACGCAGAAATGGACCATTGCAGAGCTGGCTTTGTGTGCCAGGGAAGCCTCTCTTGGAAGGAAATACCCATCCTCTCTCACTCCCTCAGCCACATGTGTGTTCCTTATGGATGTTGAGTTGTCAAACAAGTTAGTATTTAAAAAAAAAAAGCAACCTTTTTTTTTTTTGTGGGGAGAAGTTATCCAAAGACCATTAAGCTGTCTGAAGGCTGTCTTGCTACCCAGAACCTTAAAAGTGGAATTCTTTTTTCCCAAGCTTTAGCCTCCCACACCAGAGTTAGATAACATTTTCTCACACTGAGCTTAGAAGATCTGCCTTTCCCTGGGAAGCCAGGGTTTTGTATGTGAGGGTTTAAATCTGATGGGAAGCTCAAAAAAAAAAAAAAAATTCCCCTAGTGATGAAGTTTTGTGTCAGCCCACTCATGGAATTTAAAAAGGCTAGAGAGCCTTCCTGAGATTACACACACAACCTCTTTTTTTAGACTGACATATAACATGACCGCGTTGCCACTTTTATTCAAGTTCCTTATAACTTGTCCTTACTTGTTGTTTAGGGAGTTTTAACTGCTTTACATTTTGAAGGGAAGCAGTACCAGTAACTCCTTTAGCATTTTGTTTTCACAGGTTTATCAAAGCATAATGAAAGAAACATCCCTTATTCAAAGTAACTGTGTCAATGGAAGGGGCTTATATTCTGCAGATGCCTATAAAATATTATGTTTATATTTAATTTCTGAAGTACACACTGGGTAACCCTTTTTTTCCAGTTATAAATTACCCCCAAATTAAGCTTCATTTTTATTTAAGTAGAACAAGGTAAGAAATAGGACAAGTTAAAAACAGAAGAATAAAAAGCATCATTCCAGGCTTATATTTTTAATTATTCACCTGCTTTTTTTTTTTTTTTTGTATGCTAAGAGTTTCCCAACCATGGGAACATGTTTCAAAGTCTGGGCTTTTACTGGCTATACCTTTACTGTGTAATTAAGCAACCTGAGTTAAACGTACACATGTATGCCATTAGGCAATTTTCTGCAATATGTCATGTTTTTTAAAAAGCTATAAATATTTTCTAGCTAAATCATGTGTGCCAACAATAGCAAAAGTTAACCTAGTTAATACTGAGCTGAAAGCATTTATTTTGTGACTAAGGTTTTCCTTGTTTCTCTCAAAAACTATACCCTTGACTATCAGTTTGCATTGTTAGGTTCTGCCGAAGGGTAGTGTTTGCAGCAGTTATTGAAATTAACAGAAGAACTGAGCCATGTCCCAAACAAATATATTTATACCATTGTACTCCCAGTGCCAGAATTAAGGAGAAGGGAGAGGAAAGCAGATTCGACAGCCTCTTTTGAACCCAGCTTCCTCTTTGCAGCCAATCTTACTGTGAATTTTTATTTGGTTTTCACGTTGTCCTTAAGACTCAGACTTGATTTTGTAACATTATCATAGTAGAGATCGCATGGATAGCTTAGGTGTTGGGGGGCTCCCAACCAGTTTCCCTGGTTATGCTAAGGATATTATTTATAGAGGATAGCAAGAATTTTGTCTTTTACAAATCATTTTAGGCAAATGTTAATCAAATTTAAATAGATCACAGACTGTCAGAAAATAGTATAAATTATGTTTATGATTCAGTCACGTTAAGGTACTTATGTTAAAGAAACTCATTTAACCCCTGACGAAAGAGCATTAAGTGAGGAGTGAAGCCCTCCAAAGGGCTCTCTCTGCCCTTTGCTCTCCCGATAATCTTAAATTACTCCAATTTAATTGCAACTTCAAGGCATTGGGTATAGGCTTTTTCTTCACAACTGACAAAGGGTTTCCAGAGATTAGCTCCACTTACACAGGTGGTATTTTTGTTTTTCAAAAAAATATTTTTTTTATTATGTTAAGGCTGTTCTTTTTTTTTTTTTTTTTTTGGTCTTGTTAGATGCCATACTCCTCCTACAGAACTCAATGATAATGAAGGCCATTTTTGCTAGGCAAGCAGTATTGGCTTGATTTTGAATTGAGAATAAATAAATAAATAAATAAATAAATAAATAAATCTATGCATGCATGCCCTAAGCAGGTAGGCATTTGATTTCCAGAGAAAATAAGTCTAAGAAAGTCATCTGGTGACAGAACAGCTGAACTTTATACACAAGACTTTGTGTATACTTTTATTGTTTGCAGGGGATTTTTTTTTAAAGTTGATGTGGTAAATCCCAGCAGGTGATCAAACACTAGACGTGGGAGAGGAGCCAGCAAGCCAACTAAGTTTGCATTTGGTCCCATGGATTTTTTCCCAGTCATCTTGCTTGGGACTCATTTCCATCATCTCTAGGCCATTCAACAATATGTGTGCTGTGGAGGAATTAAAGTTTGAGATGCTGAAAGCTGAAAGGCAGCAGGCTGAGAGAGGAGGCAGGTTCCTAGAACCAGGGCAAACCTGGCTGACTGTGGGTGCCTTGTGTATAAACATTATCTCCCTCCCCCATACACCCAGGGCATTTGTAGTTTATTTCAATATACATCTGACCATGTGGTTAATGGAAATTAGGCACAGTTGGCTTGTGTCACCAACCTAAAAATAAATGTTATAAGGAACGTTTCATTTCAAGAAGTGCTTTAGTTTTTGCCTCCTGCTCTGCCGGCTTTGGGCTGGTGTTCCAAAGAGGAAATGCTTGGGGGGGGGGGGTTTGTGTCAAGTGCATGGCCGTGGGGAAAGACAATTAGACAGTGCTCTTTGTTTCTTTAATAAATTATTCTTATTAATTACTGGCAGTTTGTGCAAAGGCATTTTTCAAGCCTTGTTTAGAAGGCAGCTCCCATTCAAGAGAAGGTGCTAGAAGCTGGGCTCTTTTCTCCACACAGTTGTTTTGCACAGTTGTGATTTCTATGGCCCATGCTGGTTTGTGGGTTTCTCAGCACGCCTTGTTTTTCTTTGTACACTCCCCTGGCACTGGATTTGACTATATGCCTTGCCTCTCGAGTGCATCACACTAACTTATGTGGTTCCTAGGTGTATATGAGTCTGAAAGTGAGGAAGATGTTTCCTACCTAGGTAGCCTCTAGAAAAAGGGACTGTCAATAGCGAAGAACCTCATTACCTGCACAGGTGTAAATGGATTGGATTTTTGACCTTGCCCAAGCTGTTGTGTTTTATAAAGGGTCTGTGGGGTCAACTGTATTTAGTGGTGACATTTACATTTAAGTTGAAATGATTTAAGATTCTTCAGTGAAGAGGGTAGTGGGAGCTGTCTTGATGCTCTGGCCTGATGTTTAAAGCTGCTCAGTATTGAGGGTAAATTAGTTTCTTCAATCCTAGTACTTAAAGTAACTAAATCATAAACAAAATTTATATTAGATCCTGACAACTAATAATCTGTTTAAATTATGTTAAAGTATCTGGGCAAAAATTTAATTAAAGACAGAAATACTGTCAAGCCCTGTAAATATCTTGACAGGTCTACTCAAATGGAACTGATATCACGAAATATTTACATATGTCTGGTGTGTCCTGAACATCTCAGCAGTGACTATGCAGAGCTAATTGCACTTTCTTTCCAAATCACATTTTTAATAAAATAGGGTTTTCTTATTAAAAGAATATGTATCAAAAAATAACCAAGCATATGTACAAAATTGTGTTCCAATATCTGGTTTACTATTTCATACTCCATTCTCGGGACCATTCTGTGATAAGTCTATTTCCTCAAATTGCTGCTAATTCAAACAGCTGAGGTATACAACCATTGATGGGAGACCCCTGTCCTTCAATGTGAAGTCAGCAGTTTGAAGGTATTAGTTGCTAACATGTTCCAGCACAATCTATGCCAATCAACAACAGGTAGGTCAAAGCAAGACACAGTGTGGGGCCTGTTCATATATTAAATAGAGTGTCTTAAAATACAAGGGTAGTCTCCTGAATTTTATATTTTATACTCATTACTTGTTAGTCAGGTGGACTGTGACATTTTGTCAGATTTTCTGATTTTTTTTTGTGTGTATGTGTGATCATTTTGTCATCTGCTTTGTTTACTAGGGCACGGGATAATATTTCTAGCATCAAACTCAAAACTGAAATTGCCGAGATGTCTTTCTTTCCCAGCCATGCATTTCAGCCATGTGTGACATTTTCTGTCCCAGGCTCCTGCCCTGAAGGAGGGTGAAGCAGGAACATTTTTTGAGCTTAGTTCTCCTGTGGCATAAGGCCATGTTGTCATTCGTTTTGAAGGCATCTGTCTGCTTTCAGCCCTGTGGCCAAGGCTCTTGGATTGGGAATGAGCTGTGCATTTCTGTGGAATAGCTCCAACCCCATTTGTGTCCCCTGGATTGGTGTCACCTAGCCAGAGGTGTTGGTGGCTTTTCTTGTTGTGGTCAGGAGAGCTCAAGGATGAGGTTGATGTTCCTGTCTGAGGTAGAAGGAGGTTGCAGGTGGTCTTTATTCTGTGTGCTTTAAAGTAATCCTTTTTGCTAGCCTGCATGCAGATGAGAGAGAAGAGCCAGGTTGGGAGTGAGAAGAGATTTGGGGGGGGGAGTAGAGAGACGGAATGTGAATGCATGTTTCTCTATGGGTGTTTATTACAATACAGATTCTTGAATCAGAATTTTTGCTGACTGTCATGGGATATATAGTTATAACAGAATTTCTTCTATATTTCTGAATAGAGGAGATCCATGGTCCAAGTGATTGAGTCCATTACATATTCTGGAACGGATACCTCTTCTGTTAAATATTATTGACCTCTTTTTGTTTGTTTTGCATTTGAATTTGTATTAAGAATGAAAGCCATTTTTTTTTTAAACTAAACCTCTGTATTTGAATCTGGGCTTTGCATTTTAGAAAAGCCCTCTTATGGGAAAGCTGGTTTCCTGTGTCCAGAGTTGTGGAAGAGTCTGAGGGCCCTTCGAGGGTTTGCCTGGCATGGTCATTGTGAAACAGTGAGAGAGACATGTACTCTCTCTTGTCCATAGTCATCACAAAAAGAAGTATTGCTTGGGCATACACAGGCCACAGAGTTGCTCAGTTCAAGCAACTGACAGGAACACCCTGGAGCATCTTCAGCGCTCACCAAGGATCAGGTATTCCTTACAGCATGTCTAGCTGGCATTCCCTGTCCCAGAGGGTGAGGACATGCTGCAGCGACTGGCCATTCTCAAATGGTTATTCTGGAATTGTTTTTTTTTCCCTTTGAGTATTTCATCTTAATTTAAAAAATCAGAATTGTGTACTCATTAGGTTAACTTGCTGCTCCAAGTATTTCGATTTCCCTAAGCATGTTGGGAAATTCTCAAGTGTGTATGTGATGAGGCATGCAGGAATGTTGATGGAAATGGCTTTGCCAAGGATACCATACAAATGAAGACAGCAGAGTCCTAGGAAGAATGCCTCCTCTAAGATTATCAGATAAAGGGAGATAACATGCTAAAGAGAACTCTTTAAATATTCAGGGCTTCCATTCAAGATCTAACCACTAAGATCAAAAGAGTTATTTAAATGAAAGTTGTCCAGATATTTTTTTTTTTTGGTCTGTATTTGTAACATGCCTTTTGAAGTTATCCTGTAAAATGTATTTGTCCAAAATTCCCTCACTTAATTTTTATTTTTGAATTTCCATTTTAACTGGGGGCGCAGCTTCATTTTAATAGCTGCCCCAAATTTGTCAATTGCTTTTATGTTTAGAATTTAGCAGTTACTTTGGCTCTGGAGTTCTGGTGGCATTTTGGATAATTCTTCCATACACAGTTTTTTTGTTTTTTGGTTTTTTCTTACATTCAGATTGTGAGACAGAACCTCTAATAGGCCAAGTGTGTCTTCCACTGGATCAAGTGTTTTTATGAAAGATGAGAAGCAGAATTGATTGGAGACGTGGGCTTGTGTAGCTGGACCACTTCCATTGGTTGAAAAAGCTGAATATTAAAGCATGCCCCTTGTTTGTTGGAAAGGTGTTAATCATTTTCTTAAGAAAAGTTAAACAATTAAGTGATTTCATTAGAGAGTCGAAGTTTTTGAGTAGAAAGTTGGCTGTATTTAATTACATGGAGAGCAAGCAGTTAAAACTTGGGAAATGGGGGAGGCGGCATTTTCAGAAATGATCACTGTCCCCGTGTGTTGGTTAAGAATTTGAGAGGAAAAGAAATGCATCTATTCAAATAGAAAATTGTTCAGTCTTAGAGTTTGTTTCATGGGCATCATCGGGCATGTCCTTGCAGACTGCCTTCTGTGGCTCTAAGAAGGTTCAGCCGCTTAAATGTGCTCATCCTATTTTCTAAATAATGGCTTTTGTTGCCGTGGGATCCGTGTTGACAGTAAATGCGCAGCCATAACTTTGGTAAGCTCACAACAAATTCTTATGCTTGTGCAAGCAAGTTATCATCTTTGCTGCCGACTGGGGGTGCTTCTGCTATCATGCCCCTGCCTCTGGCAGATGCTGCACATTGCTTAAATCGTTCAGGATGGGGGTGTGGGGTGGTTCCCCAACTGGAACAAGTTCACCTGTCCCCAAGTCACACACAGGGCTGCTGGAACACTTAGTTTTCCTTGCCCATGGATTCCTATTCATGGAACATTGAAAAGATCCCAAAAGAGAAATCTCACTTCAGGGTTTGTTTTTGTTTTGTTTTGCTTCGGAAACGGGACAGTCACTTTTACTAAATATAGAGTGTATTCTGTGTTAGAGAGGACTTTCCCATAGCATAGTACTGAGGTTAAAGAATTCTTTAAGAATGAGGTAATAATAAGTGATTTTGAAAAGAGCGGAAATGAATTTTGTGTTGGGAGGCAGGGCTTCGGTGGTGTCTGTCACCAGAGCTCCAGTTGTTGAATAGAACGTTGATGCTTTGATCCATCAGAGATGAGAAGATACTTGGAGGAAAGAAAAATGAACATTTTTTTAAAATTGTGTGTTCCCCCCCAGTTTTGATCATGAACTATGCAAGGCTCTAAAGTGGAGCAAGATCACCATGAGCACTCATGTACCTGAGACCCAGCCTAGGAAAGAACCAAGTTGTCCAGGTATTAAAAAGCTGCTGGTCTGTTCCTCCTCCATCTGTCCCCACTCCTCCCTGGAGGAGGAGGAGGGGATACTCATCTCAGCTGCCGGCTTTTTACCCTGTGTAGTTATTTTTACATTTAATATATTTATACTTAGAGGACCTTGTGTGCATGTTCAGGGCTTCTATTGAGAGTACTTTACTCTATGTATTCTGTTTCAACTTAGCTTTTGAAAAATTACTCAACAGAGCAAAATTCATCCATATGGCTACATGTAGCTGTACTCATTCATTTTTTATGCAAACCTTTTGAAATGCTGAATATTAGTCCAAGACAAATTCTTCATTTAGGAATGTAAAAGCCAGAAAGCATTCTCTCATACCTCACACTGAAGATTTGGGATGAACACCAACCCATCAGTCCTGAGTCATAGTCCATAATTGTTTATTTGCTTGGATTTTTAGAGGAAAACAACCTGAATAATCTCAACTCCTTATCAGGGAGTTTGATTAAAAATAAGCTTTCAAGTAGCTTATCTCTTATATTAGGGGAGGAAAAAAAATAGGCATTCATTTGAAGGAGCCTGGCCATTTTCTCATTCTTGTTTAAAGTGTTGGCTTAGAATTTAACAGTTGCAAATGCTGGGTAGTGAGTTAAAAAGCGATGTTTAATTAACAGGCACTTTTTACTTCTATGTCCTTGTTATGATATAGCACCTTGTTCTTCAGTGTAGAAAGTGATTTGTGCATAATTTAAAGGACTGGCATCTTTATGGTAAGAAATCCATATAAATAAAGCTATGCTTAAATGGAAATCGGAACATGTTTTTAAAATAGTGTGTGTCTACTTTCAGCTCTGTTACCAAACTTGCTACATAAGCTGGAGTTGAGGCTCCGTGATTATGCTAATGACCCCAAGAATCGATGATGCGGAACCAGATGCAATAATCAGTGGTATCATTGGAGAAAGTTATCAGGTTTTTTTTGTCATTAAGTATTAGTGATAAATAATACACTGTTCATTTTGAGTAGATAGAACATATTTAATTCTGATGTACAGAGTTTCAATTTAGTCAGGCTCATTGCTGAGTAAAATGATAATCTTCTGTAATTTGTGAGGAAAGAGAAAAGGCATTTGTGTGTCAGTGTGGCCGACAGGGACCATCTTGAAATGTTTACATTGACCAGCCAGGGAAGGTTGGAAAACCTTGATTTTTTTTTTTCTCCTAGACAACTTGGTTATTAGTCCTGACATTTTATTAGGAATAGCAGGTACTCAGTAAATAGCATAAATGACTGGAGATGTTAAACAACATAGCCTAAAGGTAGGTAATGTTTCTCTCTAGAATAGAGAAACAAAAGGAAATGTTTGGATAATGCTCTTTTCTAATGACTGATGTTTGTTAAACAGGGACTATTGGAACCCCTTCAACAGCAGTTTTAATTTCAACAAAAAGTGGGATTCCTCATGTCAAATAATGGTAATGGTTTACTTAATGATGATTCTTCTAGGATGCTAAAGTCTTGTGGGAAACTGGTGGCCACCCTACCTTCTTTGTCATGCAAGAGTTTAGCAGACGCTTGTTTTGCCACAGATGGAGTTAGCACTTGTTTTATCACCACCCAGTACCGCCCAGTGACAAGAGGAAAAAAAATAAGAGAATCATTAGTTCTGTTTTATAGGATGTAAGAAAGCGCGATCGAAGGCTACTACAGAGGAGAATCAGATGGGCCTGTGCTCTGATGTTACTTGTTCTAGGAACGCATTACACAGAGAATTCTCTGAAAAGCACAGACTCCCACCCTGTCCTGGCATTTCCCTGCCAGGGTCCCATGCGCCTGTGCCCACATTGGCTCTGTCCAGCACGCCCATCTGCTGTTTGAACAGTGGTCTTCCCTGTGGTAAGGCAGGCCAAGTGGGTCAACTTTTGTGATCTGGCAGATGTCCACCGGGAGCTAAGATCAGGCCAGCCTCATTTTTATGAGTGTCCAACGCCAAGATTTCAACTTGGTGAAAAGCTGTGGAATTTATTTCCCCAAACGTTGCCCAAACTCTGTTCTCCTTTTCTTCAGCTGTCTCCTTGCTCTGAGATGATTGCTTAATGCTCCTAATTATGCTGGATCCCTCTGTATTTTTGAACACCTGTGCGTAATTCAGATCCTGGGTGGTCACAGAGCCTGGTTCAGGAACAGCTTCTTTCAGAACGGGAAAATCCCAGGGCGTCTGACCATGCTTCCCATGAACTGCGCATTCTTCCCTGGAAAAACATCTTTAGCCTTTGGGTTGGGGATAGTCTTAAAGGGAGTAAGTCAAAAATAATTTATTTAAGCTTCCTAGGTTGTAATAGATCCATATCTATGATCTATATCCCTATCTTAAAAATAATTTCTTTCTCTTTACCCCTGCCAAGTGAGCATTAAAGCTTCCTATCAGAGTGAGCAGGCAAGTGGGGGCCAGTTTGTTTCTGAGCCATGGGAGTGTTAATGGAGGAACTTGGTGAGCTGCTCTGATCCCTGGAGTGGGGACCTGTCAGAGTTCCAGAGGACATCAGTGTTACTCCAAGCTAGTGGCACCTTTGTCTACAAGGAGACTGTAGTTCAGAGAGGGGAAAAGACATTGGCATTTAATTTAAATTCAAGCGTGCATATCTAAGTTTAGCACGTTTGTGTATATGGTTCTGTACTGTGTATACATTTGGATAGAGTTTTTGAAAAATAAAATGCAGATGATATATATGAATTTTCTGCAGTCTTTTATTTCTCACTTTATCAATAGCATTTTTTGGGGGGTTACTGGGAATTAAACCCCAGGTTATGAAGCCATACTAGGCAAGTGCTCTACCACTGAACTATATCCCTGGTTCAAGAACATTTTCTCATATTGTAAAGTGTTCATTTTAATTTTTTTTCAGAATTCTGCATGAGAGATTTTTATTTTAATATTTTATTTACTTATGTAATAAGTTTACTTATGTAATAAGAAAGATAATGCGAATGAGTGTGCCAGAGCCTCTTGTCACTGCAGATGAACTCCAGACATATGTGCCATTTTACTTGTCTGGCTTTCCATGGGTACTGGGGAATTGAGTCCTGGGCCGGTGGGCTTTGCAAGCAAATACCTTTAACCAACTGAGCCATCTCCTTGGCCCCTCTTTATAGTTTTTAATACCATTGGGTCTTTCATTAAATGTATTTCTATTTTATTTTTCCTTCTGTTTGAGGACAGCATCATTGGGATCAAACGATCTCTGGGGCGTGAAGCATCTGTCGGGTTTCCAGAGGGGCATAGAACTGGCCTGTGGAGCTGAAGGTGTCTTCTTTGGTTGAGTAGTATGTATGTACATGAAGATGCATATGTACATACCCCTGAACAGATGGAAGATGTGTACCTCCTACCTGAGGCTGGGTAATACCACCTAAGGTTGACTATCTGGAAGTGACTTCCAGTGAATATTGCACATCTTACAGCCCCTTGAGGGTGAGTGGAGGCCTTGCCCATCTAGCTCAACGTCTCAGTGATGTCTGCTTTCTTCCTTTCCCTTGGGCTCTTGACAGACACACCAAGCCTATGTTGGTCTGCAGGTTGAAGCCTGTATTGAAAACATATTAAGTTGATAACATATTGCTTGGCCTCTGCCTAAATGTCAACCCTGGAGGCTCTGGGGAAAGAAACCAGGTGTCAAAGTGCCAACAGCCCACAGAAATGTAGAAGAACTTAACTTTTGGAGGCTTTTGAAAATTCAGTAAAGAAACAAAAAGGGAAGGAGACCAGTGACATACTTGGCTGCCTTATGCCATGTGATGGTGGTGGGTGCGTGCTGTTTGCTGCATCTGGGTCGCCTCCCATGGGGTGGGCCCTCTCTGTATGTCTTTTCGTAAGGCCTGCTGAGGAGGGGGATCCTGCTCATGCTCTCTTACCCTCCCTTCCTTTCTTCCTTTTCCATGGCCCTCTCCCAGCATGGATTGTGTCTTCTGTCACATCACCTTCATTGTTCTTCGTTGATTCTGGAAGAGGCTTCAGATGGCAGCCTCCAGGAAACATTTCTGCTCTTGTGTTAGGAAGCACGCTGTAGAAGGGCACTTCACCGTCTTCTGGAATTGTCCATGTCACAGAGATGTGGTTGACCCCCAGCCATATAAACTGCCACCTCCATTAGATGCTGTAAGTGCTCCTGGGGCCAGCAGGGGCGTCTCCTCCAGTTGACTGGTGAGGATAAAGTGTGCTTTCCTGATGTTGGTCAGGGCCAACTGACTTTATTGTGGCTTAGAAAGTCGGTGTAACTGAACCAGTATGAAATGTTTCACCTTGAACTGGGTGGTTGTGGTCTCTTTTGTAACGGCACTGATTCTCTGCCACTTTGATTCTCTGGCTCTGTGCTTGAATGTCATTTTGTTGGAGCGGCAGTGGTGTTGGGCCAGAGGGAGGTGCTCATGAGCACACAGGCAAAGCTCTGGGCTTAGCCTGGTGGCTGGGTGTTGATAATGATCCCCCCAATGACCTGAACTTGTGTTTTATGGCAACAGTGTATCCATAGTTCACTTTCTCCTTTCCTTTTAGATATTTGTTGATAGAAGTTGAGAAGGTGAAAAATCTTACCTTTTACGCTTTCTGGTTTCATTTCCGCTCTCACCACCATTTCCTTGGTTCAAGCCTCTCTTCTACTCTTTCCTGTCCATCCAGCGTCTTAGCTCTTTAGGGCAGGGTGCGGTGACCGTGTCTTCTTCTTGAGAGGGTGATTCCTGAGAGCCCAAGGAGAAAGGGTGTGAGGAGGTTAGGAGGAACACTAAGGGCTGCCATGGGGAGGAACTTGTCATGTGCATATGGCCTTTGGAGGAAGCCAGTGCAATTGGTGTCACAGGTGCTGCCGCCTTGTGTGGGGGTGCACGTATGAATCAGTCATGGGTGGGGGCTTTTCCCACCGAGAACAGAGAAGGTTGACTTCCCCAGCTCAGGGTATGCTAGGTCACGTGAGGAACGCCTGTGAGCCACTGTCCTGCAGGCAGCGGTGGGCGTGAGGCATCGAAACCTTCCTGTCGCTGTTTTCCAGTTTGGATGGCGTTTTGAGGACCAGCTTCATTGTCACGACAGCCCAGCAGTGCTCCTGTAGCAGTCCCTTCTTTAGACTCCACAAGGGATTTTCAAGTCTGGATTTGATGTGTTTGCGTATTATATTTCCCTGGCAAAGTGTCCTGAGTTTAGTTTCTAGGGGAATGAAGGAGCTGCTCAAGACAGTCACCGTTTGCAGACTGGTTATTAACTTGTAACCCGCGTGCAGATCTGAACATCTCTCTTTCCCCTCTGTGCTCTTGTGCAGGTTGGAGGGAGTCCTTACGTCTGCCTCTCATTTGTCATGGCACTCAGTGAGTGACCTTGACCCATGGTAGGCTAGTGTTGAACCACTTGTGTACTGAGTGCATGTGGAGGAGGGAGCTTGGCTAGTTTTTAACTGACGTTATCATGATCAACAAAGTGTGAATGCTCACATCCCTTTACATGTCTTAGCCATCAAAATATAAAAATACCTGGGAGACTTAAGGGACACACGGGTATGCATTCATTTTTATTTAACCACTCATTTATTTATTTATTTATTCCCCATTTGTTCTCCTTTTCAATCATTTGCTTATTTCTTTTTAAATATTTTATTTGTTTATTTGCAAGCAGAGAGTTACAGGTAGAGAGAGAGACAGAGAAAGAGAGAATGGGCATGGCAGGGCCTCTAGCCACTTTGTGCATCTGGTTTATGGGTTCTGGGGAATTGAACCTGGGTCCTCAGGCTCCAGAGGCATGCTCCTTTACCGCTGAGCCATCTCTCCAGCCCCGTTTGCTTATTTATTGACCCTAAATTACCACTGGGCCAGGAAGCATTCCTTGCTGAGCATTACCTGGCCCAGACAGCTTTTGGGTGTTTTAATATAAATGTCTTTTAGGCCCCCAAACCCAATGTCATGATTCAAAGGAACTTTGGTCAGCAAACTTAAGTGGTCCACCTCTTTCTTTCAACCTTTTATTTACTAAACATTTGGCTGCCCAGAACCAAACAAGTCCTCCCCAAGCATAGTTCTGATTTTTATAACAAACATGGCTTTCGATTACATTTAGACTACGTACAATACACAAGCTAGTACACCAAGTATGAGCGGGAGCTTTTTCCTCTATCCCAAGCACTTAATTAAGACCTGACAGATTGATTTTTCCATTAGGCCAGAAGGCAGGTGTCGTCTTGAGTAATTCTTGATTTGAATTTCTTATTAAGAGTCTGTTTAGCTGTGCTCCCCTAACACGCACTAAATATGTGTATTTAACAAAGATGCTTTATTACAATGAATTTTACACACTACATTGGTAAAAACCAAAATAAAATATCCTTACATTTTGTTCTGCTATAAAGGTACTGGCTGGGAATTGCTTGGATGCCTTCTTAGGCTCATAGCACAAAGTTGGGTTAATGTTGGGGACCCTGTGCTTTGGGGCCCTGGCTGGACTGGTACCAGATCCTGGCCCTTCGAGCTCATATGTGCTGGTCACACTGGTGTACTATAGCCCAGGGCAAGGACCTGAGTCCAGAGGCTGTGGGTTAAAGAGGTGCTTAAACATTTGTTAACCTTTCTGTCATTTCATCTTCCATAACTGTTTATGTTTGACAGCCAGGCATGCTGGTTCATGATCGTAAGTCCAGCACTTGGGGGACTGAGGCAGGAGGATCTTGAGTTTGAGGTCAGCCTTGGTTTGGTAGTGAGTGCCAGGCCAGCCTAGGCTAGAGGGTGAGACACTCTCTCAATTAAATGAGAACCAGAAACAATGACAACTCCTGAAAAAAAAAATAAACCCACTCCTGGGGGAAAAAAAAGAAAGACCAAGCAATGGAGCTTACTGTTCATTTCAGTGTGTGGGTTAAGTTAGAGAATGCATAGATGGGGTGATTGGGTGCTGTCCGCATGAGTTCTGATGATTGTTGCATCTCTGTTAGTTCAAAGTCTCGTCCTTTGTGGTGAAGACACAGGGAGAACAGGGAGCTCTGCAAAGATGAATAAAAGATGCAGGAAGATGTGAGAATTGGAGCCTCGGGTTTCTGCCTGAGGTTGCGGGTTGCCTTGCTTCTGCTGTTCTCTTCGCTTTCTGTATATAGTGTACATGTGCATATATACATGTGTGTGTGGGTGCATGTGAATTTGCGTGTGTGGTAAGAGATCAGAACTCAACATTGGCTGCCTTCCTTATTTTTTTGGGGGGTGGGGGACAGAATCTCTCATGAAGTTAACTAGGCAGCAAGTCCTGGGGATCCTCCTGTCTCAGGTTCCCTAGCACTGGGATTACAGTCATGTGCAACCGTGCCTGGTGCTGAGGATCTGAACTCAGACCCTTACCTACTGAGCCATTTCCTCAGCTCTCCCTTCTCTTTTGAATAAACTTCTAACATATGGTTTTGCCAGTGTTTTTATTTGCTTCTACACTTGGTGCAGGTGCAGATAACAGGAAGTGAAACCTTAGGTAGCCCAAGGGAGCCTCATTCAAATGGTGCCAAGTAGGTATGCCCCACCAACATTATCACCTTACCTGTGATCTGGCATGTTGTGGGTATTCCTACGTGCCAGGAGGCTTGCGGAGGGTGAAGTCATATGGCAGGCTGGCACCAACCTGCCTGGCTCCTGGGAAGGTGCAGGAGGCTTTGGGAGGAGGGAGTGTGAATGCAAGCTGTACCTGTTGGTACACTGGCCTGTCACATGTTCCGAGGCTCTTCTGTTGGGTATCTTCTCTTCTGTGCAGTATCTTATAGGGGAATTCATATCATGTGTCTGAGTTTGAGACTCAACTACATGATTCCTTTTCCCGACTTGTTGCTAGGATACCAGCATTGAACATTTTAAATGTTCAAATATTCTCATAGCCAGTTGTTATATCTAAAGAGTACTAGATTTCAGGGTTAGCCTGATCTTTGCCTTAGGTAGAATTTCAGGAGAGCCCAAGATTGTCTTGCCTGTGGGTTAGGTGGGGTCTCTCAGTTTGTTCTTGGCCAGGTACTGGTCTTTGTACATAGTGACCCCTAGACAAGCATTGCATCCAATTTGTCAGTCTTAGCCTTCTTTCTGGAAGGGGCCTCTCTATATGCATTTCTGGCCACGTGGATATGTGTGAAGTACACATCTGTTTCCTATGTTTGGTTTAAAAAAAAGCCTGTCAAACCCTGATCCTATAAGGTAGAGACCGGTCACAGCACCTTGCCTGGCCTGGCCTTTATTCTTTTTGTGTGATTCTTCCCATCCACTCTGTTCTCTCTCTCTCTCTCTCTCTCTCTCTCTCTCTCTCTCTCTCTCTCTCTCTCCCTCTTTCCTCTCTCTCTCTCTCCTCTGTAGTGTGTCTCCATGTCCACATTGCCTAGTATTGTCAGCCTGACTCCCCAACCTCACTAGGCTCATATCCTGTGTTTTCCAGAAACTTCTTCTCTTCCTATTGCTCTTAAGGAAGGGGATGGGAGGCATGGCTTCATATCTCAGCTTACTATTTGAGGAAGGTGCATTTCTACCAGTAGAAAACCCAAGCTACTCCTTTTCTGTTCTGCATTGTTTCAGAACCAGATAGAGGTATCAAGGGCCACTGGGGTCATACTTGCCTAGTCTTGGGTCGGTTCCCATACCCTATATGGTGCTTTGAATGTAAAATTCCCAAATGTCCCCTTGTAGACTCATGTGTTTGAACTCTTGATACCCAGCTGTTGGTGCTGTTCAGGAAGGTTGTAGAACCTCTAAGAGGTGGAGCCTAGCTGAGCAAGTGTGTCACTTGGGGATGGGTCTGGAGATGTTATAACCTGCCTGGATGTCCAGTTTGCTGTCATGTGTTGCAGTGTGAGGCTGACTTCCTACCTGCCATGCCTGCCCTCCATGATGAAACTGTCCCTCAAAGCTGTAAGCCAAATTAAATTTTCTTCTAGTCTGCTATTTTGTCCCAAGAAGGACAAAGTAACTGATACCCACTACGCTTTGGTGACAATAATGTGCATGCGTTAGAAATATTGAGAGAACATTTCACATAAATCCCAGCCTACACATGCTAAGCCTTCCTCAAGTGGAAGTAAATGGTTTTGTCATTTCAGGTGTCCTCAATTTTGTTGTCCCTAGTGGAGACCGGCCCAATGCATAGTGGCCTGGATCCTGAACCCCAAGTATCTGTGTTTGGATGTACAACCTCAACACTCCAGGCCACATGATCCTGCATAGCTATTAAACACTTCTGTGCTTCGTTTTCCTTACCCACAAAATGCTATGGTGGCACTTAGTGCAGAAGGCCAGCGGTGAGAATTAGAGAAGCCGATTCTTGTAGCACACTTAGTCCAGGGCAGAGGGCCTGGACCATGGCTTGTCTGATCACAGGGCTTCCAGTGGTGGCTGCCATGGTGTCCGCAGCAGGGTCAGCCCTCCTCCCATCCAGGCAGAGCAGCCATGGAGAGGACGCATGGTGAATGCTTCCCAGTCCTTCGTGAGCCCTGTGCAGCTCGTTTGCAGAGTCTGGGTTTGAAGCGCAAACGCCTATCGTCAGGCCTGCACGCTTGGCACTTTTCCTCTTTGCCTGGGATGGGGACACATGGAAGCAGTTTGCAGCAGCGATATCAGGTCTTGGCTTTGCAAGCAGGAGATGAAAAACGTTTACTTGCTACTTGCCACCGCTATTTGCATTTTCTTTCTTTCTTTCCCTGTCCGAAAAAAGAAACAGAAGCGGAAAATGCATGTCTGTGATTTTCTAAGTCGGTGGGGCTGTGAATGAGAGCGGAGCACAAAGGAACGTCCTGGGGAGGCTGCATTCTGAATGGAATCTGATGGGCTTGGATGGTGTCTGGGATCACATACAGCAGTGGGCCCTGATCCATGAAGAATCCGTTCCAAGATGCCCGGCACATGTCTGAATCCACAGAGAGTTCTGACCTCCTCCTTCTGCTGAAGTTCAATTTAAAAATTGGGTTCAGTAAGAGACTAACAACAGATACTAATAGTACCGCAACCATAAAATATACTGTAATAAAAAGTACGTGAGTATGCCCTGTCTCTTTCAAAATATACATTTAATATTTCCAGCATGCAGATGATTATGGTCATGGACAATCTAGACAATGAAAGAACCCAGAGAGGACCAGTCACCGATGCCAGCTCCGTAGCAGCCCCCCTTGTACTCCCAACCCGTCATCCTTTTCATATACTTTTCATTTCTGTAGCTTTGCCTCTGCTGAATAATATGAGTGGAGTTATACAATATGTGAACTTCATTCACTCAGCACAATGCCTTTAAGATTTATCCTGGTAATTCTCCTACCTCTGACTCCCTTCTGACCTGGGATTACAGATACCCACGCTACAGTGCCTGGATTTATATGCACCCTGGAGACGCACACTCATGTACACAAGCTTGCACAGCAAGTAGGTTATCCACTGAGCCATCCCCCAGCCCACTTCGTTCCTTTTTATAACTGAGTAATACTCCACCATATAGATAAGCTGCATTTTGATTCTCCATTCATCGGTTAATGGACCCCTGGCTTATTTCCCACTTTGGGTTTTTATACTTAAGGCTACCGTGAACATTCATAGACACGTTTTTGTGTTGACATATGTTTTCAGTTCTCTTGGGTGTCTACCTAGCAGTGGAATTGCTGGGCCATATGGTACCTTCTATGTTTAACCTTTTGAGGAGCTGCCAAACTGTCTTCCAACACAGCTGAACTACTTTACATTTCCACCAGCAGTGCTTGCATCCCAGCCTCTCACCATCCTCACTACGCTGGTTAGGATCCTTGTGTGTGATTCACCATCTTGCCTTGAAATTATGAAACTGATTTTTTTCCCCTGGGGAGATTTTTTTTGCATATATGCATGGGTGGGGTGTGTGTGTATACTTGTTCATATATTTGTGGACACACATGTGTGCAGATTTGTGTGTGTGTGGAGGCCAGAGTCCAGTGCCAGGAGTGTTTCTCAGTTGCTCTCTACATAATTTTTGAGACAAGGGCTCTTGCTGACTGGGGCTGGACCAGCTAGCCAGTGAGCCCCAGGGATCCTCTTCTCCACCTCCCCCCTGGTTATAGGCCTGGCATTTTATGTGAGCGCTGGGGATTGGAACGCTGGTCCTCATGCTTGCTCAGGAAGTTCTGTCCCCACCGAGCCATTTCCCCAGCTCTGTGATTTGAATACCTCGCTTTAACAACTATACCTTGTAGGAACGGAAGAGGTAAGATTGAAGAACGGGGTCAGTGCAAAAGCACGCTGTCTGTGGAGAAGCCACACACATCAGCATAGGACATCATGACTGTGACCGTTACAGTGACCAGTACTAATGGGAACTCTTGTAGCAGAAATCGATCTTCATTTTTAGGAAATAGAAGATTTTTTAGTGACTCACATCACGGACAAAGGAGGTTTTATGATTATTAGCTTCAGATACAGAGGGATCCAGGGGCTCACTCAGTTTTGTCAGCAATGACCGTCTTGTTCTATCTACCTCTTGCCTTGTCTTCCCTTGGCCTTCAGTCTTTTGCAGCCCCCATGGGTGGGTGGGAAGGGGTCTGTCAGGAGGAGTAGGGCTACAGTGTACCTTACAGATAGCGCCACAAGAATTGCTCTTCCTTTTCCCATGATTCCCATGGGAAGCTTTCATAGAAGCCCTTACAGGATTTGTTGGTTATTGCTGTGATCTGATTGGCTTGTTTCGTGGTTTACTTTGAAGCTTGGACCAAGAGGGGAGGTCAGTCCCACTCAGGTTTCAGGAACTGCAAGCATAGGACGGTTGATTCCCCAAGGATAAAATCGGGGTTCTGGTAATAGTCATTAAGAAATGAGGGGTTTTTTGGCTGCCAACTCTTGTTTGTCCCACCAGTTAGAAGATTGTTAGTCACACGCTGCAGAAATCCTGACTCAGAGTGGCCTGAACTAGTGTCAGAGAATATCTGAGATTGTTTCCTTAGATGTTCAGAGAAGCCGTGGCCTTCAGGCACTGCTGAGTGCAGTGGATTAGATCTAGGTGATTTCCTGTCATTGCTGTGGCGACAGAAGGACTGCTACAGTATTTAGAGGCGAGAGAGACTGACTTGTCCACTGCTCAGCTGCCTCCAGGAAACGTCTCACCACCTTCATTGAAGTGATCATTTGTGAGTCGGTAGGTGCCCCTTGCAAATAAATATATAAAGAGAGAGAGAGAGAGAGAGAGAGAGAGAGAGAGAGAGAGAGAGAGAGAGAGAGAGAGAGAGGGGAGAGAGAGAGAGAGAGAGAGAGAGAAGGGAATGGGCAGCTGCTGCAAATCAACTCCAGATGTATGCACTACTTTGTGCATCTGCCTTTATGAGGGTAATGGGGAATCAAACCTGGGTCGTTAGGCTTTGCAGGCAAGCACCTGAACCTCTGAGCCATCTCTGCAGCTGCATTTTCATGGTTTCTGAATTCATCCTGGCAGCCAGTCAGACCCTCTCAGGGGTGCAGAGAGGCCAGGTTCCCTGGAGTTGCTGGGCCTGTGGGAATCACATGGACACTCCCTTCCAGAGGCAGATGGGAATGGAGAATCGGGATCCGGTTGACCCATATGCAGGGGAGGAGTTTGGGCAGCAGAGCCAGTCCTGGGGAGAAGGCAAGGCTCCCAGAAGAGGCCTGCAGGAAGCTTAAGTTGCCAGCAAGACCTGTGGGCCTGGGCATGGAGGAGCCCACCTGCAGAGCCCTCTGGCCTGGTGGTGAGTGCAACATGGAAGTTGTCTGTTCTGTCTTCCATTCATCATATAAATGAAGCTCAGAGAAAACAACTACTGGAACCTTCTGGGACCTTCTGGCTTCATATTGCTCTTCAGTGATGGAGGACAGACAGGGAAGATGGTCTTTTAGAATTGCTTCTTCCTCAGCCGTATTACTGTTGAGGGAGCTAGAGGGACAGTTGCTTTTGTTTGTTGCTTACATTCTCAGCCATGATGGTAGTTGGTGTGTGTGTGTGTGTGTGTGTGTGTGTGTGTGTGTGTGTGTGTGTGCACGCATCTGATGTATGTGTGCATGTATGTGTGATGTGTGCTTTTCTGTGTGTGTGTGATGTGTGTGGATTTGTGTGCATGCAGATGTGTGTATTTGTGTATGCGTGTGGGTGTGCATGTGGAGGTCAGAGGGCAGCTGTCCTGTGTCACTTAGCTCCTTCCACCTCATTTGAAGCAGATTCTCAGGTTGCTTATCGCCTTCACTGGAATGGTTGGCTCTGGAGCTTCCCATAGATTCTCCAGTCTTCCCCTCCCTTCACACATCCTGAGATCACAGACACAAGCTAAAGTGTCTGGTTTTTATGTGGGGTTCTGGGATCTGAACTCAGGTACTCACGGGTGCATGGTAAGCGCTTTATCCTCTGAGCCATCTCCCAGCCTGGACTGAATTCCTGAGGGCCCCTTCTCAGGGTGCTCAGTGTTTGTCCTGTGTGTTATAGCTTGGGAGGCATAACTTAAGTTGTTTGGTTAAACATGCAGACTTTTTTTCAGGAAGAGTTCTAAGTTCACCAGCTGATCTTTACAGGGACAATCTGGGGTACATTGATGTTGATAATTATTTCCTACAAACATACACCTTGCTAAATGTGGTATTTTCCTTCTTTCATTCATTAAGCTAGTCATTTCCAGTTATTTGTTCAGAAAAAAAAATTGTGAAAATCCCCACTTTTAGAATTGTGAGTCAGTAAAATTACTTAGTATAGGCCCCATCCATAAGAAAACAGTTATTACCATTTTTATGTATTTAAATCTGATTTTTAGAATTTATTCTTGTGAACAAACACATGTAAATGAGATTAAACAGTTTTGTTTCCTGCTTGCATTCACTTTGTAGTATGAACAGTCTTTGTTTCATTAAATATTCTCTGTAAACATGTTTTTCCAAGATTGCTACAATTCCTCTCAGTTTATACCATCACTTACGTAACCATTGTTTTTTCTTGAAGGCTTGTTTTGTTTTCATCTTTGCTAACATGTATAATGCTGAAATGAACATCCAAGTGCAGAAATGTATCGCCTGGGGATAAATTCTATAAGTGGATTTACTAGGTCAAAAGATGGTGGTCATTTGACATTTTCTTGGCCAGCACACCAGTTCATGTTCCTTAAAGGGCTGTGGTGGTTTCTACCTCGTTGTTCAGTGGCCAACTCCAAGTAGAGAAACCCTTCCTCCTTTCTCTAAGACAGTCTTTTAGGTGAAAGACAGTATAAAATTCTGTAAATCCTCTTCTCTCTCAGAACTAATATGATCAGACTTGTTGTTCCCTTTGGCCGTGGACATTTGTAGAACTTTTTTGATTTACCTGCTTTTTGCAGAGTTTAAAAACAGGATGTTTGTGTTATGAATACTGAATATGGAATCTTTAGTATTATCCTCAATTTTCCTTTCCTCTTCATTTTATATGACAATGTGCTTTAAGATAATTAGTCCTATTATTGTTTTCCTGTTCATGTATATACCTCTCAAGACAGATTTTTTTGGTACATTTTAAAAATAATTGCTTTCTAATTGTTTCTCTTTCTTTCTCCCACTTTACTTCCTCTCCCCTTCCTTTCTTTTTCTTCTTTAAAATTTAAAAAAAAAACATTTAACTCTATAGGAATTGTTTTCAGTGTATGATGTGGAGCAAGATTTTGATTTGATTATTAAGTAACTTTATAGTACCCAGTTAATTTTTTTTGAATATATGTTTTCATTATTGATTTAAAATGTTGAAGGATACACTCAATTTTAATACATAGTAGGACTCTTTTCTGTGCTTCCTGTATTCACAGAAAACAGTCTGTGGTTAGGATTCACCAGTGTAAGCTGTATGGCCTGGTACTAATCAAGCTGCTTTAAGTCTGTGTCTCCTGTGTATATGAGGATACTCTGGTTAGTGAATGAGGTAATTACATTAAGAAATGACTATGTCAGTGTGCCTGGGACAGTACTAGTTCACTATTTTTGCCCAAGAATCCCGTCTGTTTTAACCTTTGCTGGCCCTCTTTCAGGTTTTCATTTCACATTAAACTGTTAATATAAAGCAGGTTTTACTTTGCTAGCCTTTCTTTACCTGTGTGTGTGCATGCGTGTGTGCATACCTGTGTATGTGGGATGCATGTACCTGTGTGTTCAGGTGTATGTGATGTCCAGAGGCTAATGTCTTGTGCCCCTTGCCATCCTGTTTAAGACAAGGTCCCTCACTTTGAACCCAGGGATTGCTGATTCAGCTAATTGAAATAACCACTTTATACCCATCACCCCCATCTCTCTGCCTTCCAAGCATTGGGATAATAGACAGGCTGATATTCTTGCCAGGCATTTGTGTGGGTTCTGGAGTCTGAATTTAGGTCCTCATGTTCCCATGGCAAGCACTGTGCCAACTGAGCCATCTCTCCAGCCCCAGTATTCCATTTTTTGTGTGACCTCTTTATGCGGTAACTGGCAGTTATCCCCTTTCCTCAGCCCCTTTCTGGGCACATGGTCATGAATGCCAGCTTCGTGCCGGGTGAAGACACCTGTGGGCAGCAGATGCCTGTGCAGCTGTGTGAACCACCCAAAGGTTCTTGCTGTGGTTGGCTTTAGCATCTTCTCGTTTGGGAGTGCTGTAAATTTAGCAAAAATTCCTTAGATTCTAGAAATGGTTGGCTCAAGCTTGAAAATTATCTTTTGCAATAAACCTTGTTGACATGTTGAACTTGAGCTATCAGAACTTGTTTCATGAAGAGGTACACAGTTCCCTCCTGTGTGTTTCAGGAGGTTGACTACAGCCAATAACTTCCATAGAGTATTTTTGATTTTTATTATTCACCGTGGGGGGGGAATTGAAGTGCTCAAAATGAAAACAAAACAAAATAAAACAAAACAAGAAGACCCCAAAGATGCTCCACCTAGCTTTCAATAATAGTATTTCTTTTTCAGCATACTTTGCCCCACATTCAGCGGCAGGGTGTTTATATTTGACTCCCCGAAGCATGACTTTTCATTTAGAGCAAATGACTTCTAGAAAATTAATTTCACTTGTGCTGGATTTCAATATTTCTTAAAAACAAACCCAAAAGAGACACTGATGGCTTTTAATGTATTGTATGTTGACAAAACCTTTCCTATGGACAAGTGATGCCGGCTTCACATTAATATCAGTGGGCAATTCAAACAGAAACCCATGTGAGGTAATATCAGTAAAAATTTAGCTTTTATTTCTAACCCAATTCATAGAATCGGATTAAAGCTCTTGTAATTTTCTTCTGTCAACCATATAAAATATCTAATGCTGTTAAAATGATTGTAAATTTTTGTGGAAAAGTTTAACGTTGAAGGTTAAATTGTTTGTTTTGCAGAGATGAAATAAATTTGATTTTTTTTCCTGGGGAACATATTGTGGAAAGCTCACTGTTAATAGATTAAGAAATTGTGGCTGGGGAGATGATTTAGTGGGTTTGAGTGCTTACCACACAAGCATGAGAACCTGAGAGGCTTAAGTTTAATCCCTAGTACCCACATAAAATACGAGGCATGATGACACCTGCTCATCACCCCAGTCCTTTGGGGTGTGAAAACAGGAGAATTGCTGTGGCCTACTGGTCAACCAATCTGACCAAAAATGGCAGATCCAGATTCAGAATATTCCAAGAGAGATTCCATCTCAAGGAAACAGCAGAGAAGAAAAGAGGGCACCTGATGCTCTCCTCTGGTCTCTCCCATGAACTTACTCAGGGTGTGCATATCTGTGCACACATGTGCACACTATATAAACACACCACACTGAATGCTACAGACACACACCAAAGAAGAAGGAAGGAAGGAAGGAAGGAATGTGACAACAGATGGAGGAGAAGGAGGGAGGAAAGAAAGGAGCAGAAGAGTGAAATGATCTTGGAAATGGATTACAGATTTCATAATCCCATTGAAATTACAATTTCCCTGGACAAGAAGATGTAGATAACTACCAGCATTACAAATATTCCATAGACAACTGAAAGATTTTATGTCTGACTGATGTTGAATATTCACTAACACTTCCCTGTTCCTTAGATGCTAGAAATGTTTGAGACTTTGTGAAACTACTTTGTTAATTAGTCTAAGCATTCTGTGGGGCATTAAACTTTAAAAATGAGTACTACAAGGTCTTGTTGCAATTTATTGAAAGTTGACTGGACATTTAAATAGTTCAAGGAATAGGGGGCTGGAGACATGGCTCAGTTGTTAGCAAGTCTAAGGACCCAGCTTCTTTTCCTTAGTTCCCATGTAAAGCCAGATGCACAAAGTGGTACATCATCTGGATTTCACTCACAGCAGCTGGAGACCCTGGTGTGCACATTCTTTCTGCCTCTCTTCTATCTCTCTCTGCTTGTAAGTAAATAAATAATAATATTGTAAAAATAATAAAACATATATTTTCATTAATTTAATTTCTTTTTAAATTTTTACTTATTTATTTATCTGGCTTTACATGGGTACTGGGGAATCAAACTTGGATCATTAGTCTTTGAAGGCTTTGAAGCTGCTGAGTCATCTCTCCAGCCCCTAATTCAATTTCTTATTGGTGTGTGTGTCTGTGTGTGTGTGTGTGTGCACAATGATGTGTGTTGTACATGTGAGTACAGGCATGTGCTTGCCTTGCTGCATTTGTGGAGGTCAGAGCACAGCTTGCAGGTATCAGTCCTCACCTGCCACCTGGCTTGAGTCAGGCTCCCTCCTCATTTGCCCTTTACTTGCTGTGTCTGCCAGGCTGGCTGCTCTGGGAGCTTCTGGGAAATTTGCCTACCTCTGCCTTACCATCTCTCCATCAGCCTGCTTGGACTGCAGAAGCCTGCCATGGCTTCCGACTTTCATGTGGGGTGTGTGAATCTGAATTCAGGTACGCAAGCTTGAGTACCAAGTGCTTTCCTCACTGAGCCATGTGCCCACCCCAATAATACACAAGTAAGTATGTACAGCTTCTTTTGAAAATTAGCAGTTGCCATTATAGAAGAAAAGATTGCAGGATCGCCATGGGTTCAAGGCCAACCCGAGACTACATAGTGAATTCCAGGTCAGCCTGGGCTAGAGTGAGACCCTACCTTGGAAAAAAGAAAGAAAGAAAGAAAGAAAAAAGAAAGGAAGGAAGGAAGAAAAGAAAGAAAGAGAGAGAGAAAGAAAAGATTTCAAACAGGACAGTATTGTATTTTTTGTATTATTTCTTAAAAATCAAAGGGAAAAATAGAACTAGTTAATGAAAACTGAAAAACTGAACATGTTTATTTTGTGTAACTGTACTTGAAACATTTTCTCTTTGTGATGCTTTAATTTTTCATTTAGTAATATGATTCCTGTGCAGGGGTGGAATGAAATTAATAAAGCCTGAAACTTTACAACATCTAAATTTGGCCAAAGTTTCCAGAAACTATAAACAGAAGTTACTAGGGTTAATGAATCTTTTATTTTAAAAAAATTGTCAAAGGAAGGTACTCAGAATGTAGTTAAGATGACCTGTGAAAATATTGGGCTTGCCAAGTGTGGTGATACACACTTTTAATCCCAGCCTCACGAGGCAGAGGTAGGAGGATCTCCTTGAGTTTGAGGCCAACCTGGGCCTACATAGTGAATTCCAGGTCAGCCTGGGCTAGAGAGAGACCCTACCTCCAAAAAACAAACAAAAAATGGAGCTCACATATTTATACATTTTAATAAAAGTAGTAAAATTATGATGTGCAGTGAGGGAAAGTTATTATGATTGGCAGATACTTTAACACTTGTACAGAGACTATTTTTTTTCAGTTAATGTTATGGGTTAGAGATATTGACATTTGAAGGTGTCAGAAATTTATATTATTAACCGTAAAATATAACTTTCAAGAATTCTGCAGGCAATATTATGAAAAATACTAAAAATAATCTGACTAACATTTTCCCAAATAATCTGCCATAAACTAGCTGGTGATGTGGTAAAATGGACAGTTATGGACCAAACACTGATGGAAGTACGGGAGTAAATAATGTTAGAAAGGTTAGTTTTTTTTTTTAATTGCTAATGTTGGTCTAGAGAGATGGCTCAGTAGCCACAGCACTTACCTGTTAATGTTACATCACCAAATTCAAAATAACGAAAATATCAAGCATTTGATAGAGAAGTACTCAGGTGTTTCCCATCATTATAATCATCAATATGATTTTTATACTTTTATTGATTGATGAGTTCCATATTGTTTTTATTATTGTGGCCAACCACAGACTTCAGAATCCTTATTATACCACAGCAAGTGTGTTTGCTTTTGCTATTTATAGATTTTCTAAACTACTTCTTGAATTTCTTTTAAAAATATTTATTTGAGAGTGAGAAAGAGAGGGAATGAAAGAGAGAGAGAGAGAGAGAGAGAGAGAGAGAGAGAGAGAGAGAGAGAGAGAGAGAATCGACACATCAGGGTCTCCAGCCACTGCAAACAATCTCCAGAGGTATGTGCCACCCTGTGTATCTGGCTTCACATGGGTACTGGGGATTTGAACTCTGGTCCTTCTACTGTGCAGGCAAATGCCTCCTCAACTGCTGAGCCATCTCTCCAGCCCTACTTTTTGAAACTTTGATAAATGTAATTTCCATTTTCATACTTTTTGAAATTTGAAATAACTAATGATCTCAGGAGAAATAATGTCTTTTCCATTTTAGTTCTCCCTAATCAGGAAAATAGTTTATCTATTATTCTAGTATGCCTTTTATAGTTTCCTACGACATTTTTGGAACTGTGTTTCTACTTAGAAAAGACATTTCCAGTCATACTTTCTTACAAATAACTTAGTATTAAGAGAGCTCTGTATTTTTGTTGAATTTTCATTTAGACAGTTTTTGTTGTTATTTTTTAAGACCAAGAAATTTGACACCTCATAACTAGGACTATCACCCCTTCTTTTTTTTTTTGCCTTATTGCATTGCTTTTTCTTTACAGAATTGTGTTGAGTAGTAAGTAGATTTTACATAGCTTCTTTTTGAGCAGACTTAATTTTGTTGAAGATGGGACTTTATCTTATTTATCTCTGTATCTCCATGGATTCTTCATACAAAGACAGGCATGTAGTAATGGATAAATTCCATGTATAGTATTATTTGTTACAGAAAGCTCAAACAAAGATGCCAGGTGCTGAGTACATAAGCACTTCATAGGAGGAAAGGTTTAGAGGTGATTGATGGATTTGAAGACAAGGAATAATATGGCGAATCCCAGAGAATTTGTTTTCATCATGCATTTTCTTTGAATTCTGTCTGGCTTGTCCTGAAGGCCCAGTAGAGCTGGAACAATATCAAGGTTCAATGTCTGGGACAGGCTGGTTGCATTGCACTGTATACAGTTAGCTCTATGGAGAGTGTGGTGATCCCGGTATTAGGTTTGTGTATTTATCTCAGGAATAACCGAAATTGATTTTTGAAATATTCCATTTAAATCAGGAAGGGAAAGGGGTTAATTTTTATGCCAGAATGGAAACATCACACATACATCGCGACCTGAGGAACCTGGACACTTTGTGTTACGTGGTCCTGAACATTGTCCTCTGTCTCTCAGGTATTGCCACATTGCTACTGGCACTTCTGATGTTTAGGTTTTCATTTGACCAGAGTCATATGAGCCTGTATGTCCAACCCTTGTGTTTGAGTTACCCCAGGAGGATTTGGGGGGGTGGAAAGTTGCATGTTTTTGTGTTCAGAATCAGCAAATCGAAATATCCTATAATTTATGTCGTTTTGTTTTGCAGTACACTTTATTCTTATAAATGTCTTGACATTTTTAAGAATGTTTTTGTGGATGGAGTCTTGATAGTTTTATACTGCAGAAGTTGTTTCCTTTGGAAAATTTATATTTCCCCCTTTGGGAGTTGAAGCTAGAACATGTATGACATTTTAGGCATTGCTCTCTCAGAATCTCATTTTGAAGTACCTGAATATTAGAGAGAATTCTTTCCTTAATAATTGTTGTAATATTTTTGAAGTGGGCATGAGATTTTGTGTCTCTAGTTACATAATTTGTCTCTTGGGAAAATCTCCACTGCGATCCAGGAGGCAGGACGACAGCATAGCGGCTTCCCTGAGTCAAGTCAGGAGCACTGAGTGCTGTCTGTTAGAGTCTCAGAGCTGCAGCCGCCTTTGAAAGAAACTATACCTCGGCCCTATGTAATGGTGGCAGGGGTATAGTCAATGCAGATAGCTAGAAAATTCGACTTATTTACTTGGTACCCAGTGGTATCCACTTCAGTCCTTAGGTTTTGAATCACAAATTAAGATGGACTGCTGGGGACTGGCGAGAAGGCTCAGCAGTTAAAAGTGCTTGTAAAGCCTGAAGGTTGGTGTTTAGGTCCCCAATATTCACGTAAAGCCAGATGCACAAAATGGCACATGGGTCTGGAGTTTGCTTGCAGTTGCTCAAGGCCCTGGTGTGCCCATTCTCTCTCTTCCCCCTCCCTCCTTCCTTCTTCCTTTCTCTGAAATAAGTAAATAAATATGAAAAATAAAGATGGACGTCTAAAACACTTTCTTTATTCACTTATGGGGTTTATTTTCTTGTCTGCCTGATAATTTTATTTTTCAACAAATTTAGTTGTGTGAGCACTTTTAGGCAAATTCTTCTATGATTTTGTCCCCCCTCCCAGCCACCACAACTCGCTCATTTATTTTGAAAATGTGTATAACAGAACCTGCATAAGACATCTACGCCAGCATTGACTGTTTTGTGATTTATTTAGTTCTCACCATGTGATACAAAGGGTAAGTAGTGGCCTGGAGAGATGGCTCAGAGGTTAAGGCATTTGTCTCCAGTGCCAAAGGCCCCAGGTTCAATTCCACAGTACCCACATATGCCAGACCCACAAGGTGGTGGCCCTGGTGCTCTCTCCCTCCCTCCCTCTCTCTCTCTCTCTCTCTGTATTTCTCTGCTTGAAAATGAATAAAATATTTAAATAAACACAAAGGGTAAGTAGTGAGTCCCCTCACTTTGTAGATCTGGAGACTGAGGCCCAAAGAGATTTAGTGATTAGCTCTGGGGCACACAGTTGGTGAGTAGGTAGGACTCTAACCTAGGCAGCCTTATTCAAGGGTCTGTGTCCCATAGCTGATTTGTTATGTGATTTACAACCTTTCACTTGGAGAAGGGATGGGGTAAGGGGCTTGGGGGTGTGTGTGGGAAATCTTGGGCTCCATAGCCTCTCTTCTCTTCAGCATTGGCCTCAGCTTTGTGGCTCCTCCAAAGAGACATCAGGTTGTGGCTGGGGGTGGGAGGGTCAGGCCTACACACTCTGGCTATGGATTTATTTATGTTGTATCAGTGGTAAATTTTTTCACACAATGAACTTGTTTAACTTTGGTAGTTACAGTTTTAAAAATAAAGGTTGTCTTTGAAGAACATCTTTTGATATATGCCTAGCTTCAAAGTTTAGGAAGGCGTATTCTAAATATAAAGAGGCATAGAAAATTGGAAGTTTACTGGAAAGCTTTTTTTTTTTTTGAGTTACTTCCAGAGTTGGAATATTTTTTAATTTGCAATTTTTTTCCTCTTCAAGGAATCTTAGCAAGTCTAGCTCATCTGAAAACTATGTGGTAGAGACATTCTCATGTTTGTATCTAACCTATAAGTAAAGTATTTCAGATACATATTATCAAAATGTGTTCTGGAATCTGAAAACTGCATATTCTTTCAGTTCAGAAATTAGAGACAAGTGAAAAATACCAGTGACTGAGTTGTCATGGAAGAGCCACTGGAAACGTAGAAGGATGTAGACTTAACATTCTTCCCATTTCTGACTGGAAGTGACAGTTGAGTCACAGAGCCCATAAGTTAAGATTAACCATGAAAATCCAATATATAACCAATTGGTGGAACCTTAGCTGTTTGGAAGTCAAAAATTAACTTCTTTGGTTAAGCAGCTTTGATGTGGCATGGTGTTCCTGGGGGATGGGTTCCAGGTCTACTCTTGGATACTGAAAACCACAGGTGCTCCAGTATCTTAAGTGAAATGGCTTAGCATTTGCATAGATCCTACACACATCCTCCTGGATTCCATAAATCAGCTCCAGGTAGCTGGCTAATAGTACCCAATACTATGGGATTGATAGGCAAATAGTTTTACACCATTGTTTTGGGAGTAGAGACTTATGAAACTCTGTACATATGTACATAGTTCAGATACAAGTGTTTTATTTAAAAAAAAACTGTATTTTCCATCCTGTGTTGGTTCAGTCCACTGGTATAGAACCCAAAGAAACAGATGGCCAACTGTGTAGATGGTTTGTTTCTCACCCCTGACTCTGAAGATTGGTACACACTACACCTCAGGTCCCACAACTGTGCGATGGCCATGTTCCTCCCTTACCAGGTCTTTAATTTGTCTAAATGAGTAAATGTGATAGAGTTAAAATACTTTTTGTCTTTTACATAGCCTTTACTGATAGAACCCTGCTTTGTGAATCTGTATTTCTTTGTTTAGGTTTGTGTGTGTGTGTGTGGGGGGGGGTGTTCATGTCTGTGAGTGTTTGTGGTCAGAGGACCACTTCTGATAGAGGTCCTCGGCTCCTGCCCTGCGTGAGACAGGCTCTCTCTTGTTAATCACTGGGCTTCCAGGCTAGCTGGCTCAGGAGCATCTACTGGTTTCTCCTGTCCTCACTTCCCTTTACATTTACTGGGATTACAGATGCCTGCCAAGGTCCCTTTGATGTTTGTTCTGGGGATCCAAGCTTTATCCACAGCCCTCTCCCCAATCCTCTTCTTTTTCTTTTCTTTCCTTTTTTCCTTTTCTTTTCTTTTCTTTTTTTTTTGAGATAGGATCTTATTTTTGTACCTGAGGCTGATCTGAACTCACTATGGAGATCAGGCTGACCTTAAATTCATATCTTCCTATCTCAGCCTCCCCAGTGCTTGCTTTATGGACAGGAGCCACAAGACCTGACTTAGATTGCTTTTATTTTGACTTGTCTCATTTCTCCTGGGGTAGGTCAGACAAGTCTAGCTGAAGAGGGGGAGAGAATAATTAATAAATGGATTAGCAGTTGAAGGTGCTTGCTTGCAAAGCTAGCTTTGGGTCCCCAGCACCCACATAAAGCCAGATGCACAAAGTGGTCTGTGTGTTTGAAGTTCATTTGCAGTGACAAGAGACCACACACACACACACACACTTTCTCTCTCATAAGTATATAAAATAATAAAAAGAATTGGAGAGAGACGTATATATGTTGAATTGGAGGGTGGAGTATGTATGTTGAATTATAGAGGGGAGTATATACATTGATTTGGAAAACAGGAGTGTATGTATATATATATATATACATACATATATATATATATATGTTGAATTGGAAAGTGGAGTATACATGTTGAATTGGAGAGGGGAATTGTCATAGTCAGCCACATGCCACTGGGATGAATCTTCAAACCAGGCACAATTTGGGGGAGCAAAGAATGTATTGAAACTACAGATTGAGGGGAAGTTCTGTAACGGCGAAAGAGGCTGGCCCTCTTTCACAGGTCCGAGCAGAGAGAAAAACCCATCACCTACACCATACACACAATAGCAAACAGGCAGGAGCCAAGGAGAGAATTTCTTCCCCTTTTATATAGCCTTAGGGTGGGGTCCTGCAACCCTATCCCAGACTTAATGGCTTCCTGAGTCTCTGGAATTTCCTTCCTGCATGGCCCACACAGGAAAGGATGTTTACTTTCAGCTTCTTTGAGCTTCTTTACATCCTGCCCCTTGCTGAGAGGCTGCCTTCCTGTAAACATCCTCAGAGACCCACCCAAGATAATTAAAAAGATCAAGTTGACAACAAAACCTAACCATCACAGGAATATATACATGTTGAATTGGAGAGGGGAGAATATGTTGAATTGGAGAGTAGAGCATACATGTTGAATTGGAGAAAGGACTGTATATGTTGAATTGGAGAGGGGAGTATATACATTGAGTTGGAAAGAGGAATATATATATATATGTATATATATATGTTGAATTGGAGAGAGGCGTTTACATGTTGAGTTATTGCTGCCTGTTCATTTTCCTGCTGATAGGATAACAATCTAACGGAAACCTGTTTATGTGCCCATGTGTATTTACTTTTAAGCTAGAGGGTGAATTCTGCACTTGATACCCTGGCCTTACATTGCTAGTGATTCCACACTCCACAGACACAGTGCTGATCAGGGTTAAAAACAAGTCCCCCACGTTCTCCAGTGTGTATTTACTCATGGGTGAGTTTCCATTCCAAACAAAGACCAGAGTATGCAATAGGCCACGGCAGTAGCGGCCTCTCCCTGCTAACTCCTCACCCTTTGTCCTCTTAAGAAATTGGGCCCAGGGAGACAGTTTGCTTTACGAGGCTGTCTTTGGACTTGAGGGAGAAACCGTAGTCCTTCTCGTCCACCCAGTGTAGATGTGTGCACACCCAGAGCTCAGAGCTTGTTACCAAATGAGCCTGTAAATATGGAGGCGTTGTAAGTCCCTCAGGATAGACTCAATGCACAATTGTCCTCTCTCTTTCTCTCTCTCTTGACCTTGCTGGGATGTGCCAGAACTTTTCAAGAGCTACAGCCAATAGGATGTTAGATGAAGTGATGTTGGGTCATCATGTCAGAGTTCTCCACACGAACTTCTGGTGTCTTTTTCCACATTCATCCCGTCTCCCTTCACGTATACAAGAACAGGGCTTTGTCTTTGGATGAGTCTAAAGAAAGAATATGCATGTATGTCCCCTTTATTGCAGCTCCGTGTCCCTTGTGAATGACATGGACTTCTCGATGACACTCATACCCTCATAGCTAAGAAAATGGTGACCCCAACCAAGCACTGTCTCCGGCCAACCTGGACCCCTTCCCCAGCCCCCAACACACACACCTGGGGAAGGCCTGAATGTTTGCCTACCTGACAGGCTTGCTTTCCCACAAACAAAGGAACATTTCCACACACAGAACTTTCTGACCCTGCTGTTTGTCCTTTGACCTGGAAATGTGGAGGTGGCCATGGTCATATTGGGGAATTTGGGGATAGAGCCAGCCTCCTGGCTGGGTCACATGAGCGGAGAAGGTGAACATGCAAACTGGCTGGGAGAAATATGTGTCATCTAATCCTAATTGTTTCAGAATCCAGGAATTTTCAGTTCATGTAAACCTCACATGAATTGAATTCCCCTTGAACTTTTTGTGTGTTTGATAAGAGTTTAATTTCCTTAAACTGACAGCCATGGCAGTTGGGTTGGAATTCAGCCCTGAGTGTTTCTTTCTAGGGTTCACGATTTGTTTTGTCTCTGTTGCCAGCAGTCTCTGCCCATCTTCTTTCTTCTCTACCGGCATCCTCCCTCTCTTCTTTTCCTTTTTTCCAATTTCTTCCTTTCCCCAAGCTCAGAATGAAAATGGACCCTTAGGTTTGACTATCATGAAAAAAGCTGAGGAATATAGCAAGAGTGGCTACAGTGTGACTGTCATACTGAGTGGGTTTCCCAAACTTCTTAGCCAAGGGCGACATTGATGGTGAGCTCACTGCACCCTGGTGTCTCAGCAGTAGCAGGTGGGGGTGAGGCGTGTGCACCTAGGATAGCAGGTGTGCTTTATTTACCCTGTGTATAGGGGTGGGGTGAGGTGTGTGTGTGTGTGTGTGTGTGTGTGTGTGAGAGAGAGAGAGAGAGAGAGAGAGAGAGAGAGAGAGAGAGAGAGAGAGAGAGAGAGAGAGAGAGAGAGAGAGAGAGAGAGATATGGCTAGAGGCCCAACATCAAAAGTTTCTTAAAGAGACCTTCCAGGGAGCCACATGGAATTTGTAACTTGATCACAAAAACTTTGCCATTAAGGTCCTGAAAACAGCCCTTCAGGTTTGTAGGTCACACCTTCTAGGCTCAGTTAATGAGCAGGTCTTTGCTCTTTACAAGATCAGCCAGGTGTACTTGGCTAATGTTGACTTCAGTCTTGGCGGCTTAGCTCCATTGCTAATGAGGCCAACTCGGGAGTTCCTGCTTCTCCTGGCCCAGTTACCTTCACTTTCTTTCCTGGCCACAGACTGCCAGCCCTAGCCAGCTGGCTTGTGACTGTGGAGTGGCAGAAGGTGTTAGGCAAGGTGCTGTGTATATTAGCACATACACTAGCCCTTCCTTGGGAATCCCTCACACTGGCACCTACCAAGGGTCCAGTGCATTTTCGCCTCTGCTGAAAAACAATAGGATTGATTAAGGCTAACTGGAATGCTGACGTGGGCTTGAATTTTGGACTTTTGCCAGGATAGATGCAACATTTAAAGTGATTTAGGGAAAACCCTGCTGCGATTCACTGGTAGAAAAATTTCTGATGAATAAAATCATGGAGACTGATGACAGGGACAGTGGGATTCCTTTAAATATGCCCAGTGCAAAGGGGACATGCCAATAGCTTAAAATATGTTTCCTAGGCATGCAACATTTTCCCAACATCTTACGGTAGACCAAACTTAGGTTGACCTGAAACTCACTTTGCAGCCAAATGAGGGCCTTGAACTTCTAGTTCTATTGCCCCCAACCCCTTGAACTTCTGGCTCTCCTACTCCACCAAACCAGGCTTCTGTGACCTGGGGATGGATCCCAGGGTCTCCTGCATGCTCGCCAAGCACTCTACCAACTGAGACACATCTCCATTCCTGGTTGTAGTTTCTTTGAGCTCAGAAACTCTCAGCATGACCTGTGTGGGTTAAGTTTGTCTTGAGGTCATTTATTAAGGAAACGAATATGAAGCAGAAATCTTGTAGTCACTGGGTACTTTTTTGGATTTTAAGCAAATGCAGAAAAACACAATGTTCTGAAGGTAAATATTTGCTTAAGGCAGTTTAGTCTTTCAACATGTGTATTTAAAAAAAAAAACTCCAGCTAAGTGCAATTTGCAAAGTGAAATGAGAGTAATTTTGAAATCCTCTGTAGCTGATTCATTTATTTTCATAGGATGTATTCACATTTTGTAATGACAAACGTGCAACAAAGAGCTGGAAGTTCTGAGGGTTTCTCACTCTCCCATACACACACATTATATCTATATCACATTATATCTATATCTATATCTATATCTATATCTATATCTATATCTATATCTATATCTATATCTATATCTATATCTATATCTATCTATCTATCTATCACTTTCCCAATGGAAAATCAGTCAGACTCAGGGAAACTGTGACTTGTCCAAGGTCACTTGGCTAGATGGAGGCAGAGCTTTGGTGCAAACCAGTTCTCTCCCTCTTCCAAAGTGAGATTTTTTTTTAATTGGGCTATATACCTGTCTGTACATGTTTGCATGGAGTAAAATAGCTACTTTTCTTCCTTTTAGTAACCTGATTATAAGCTTGGTGACTTGGAAGGATCATTTTCTTTTTAATCCTTTTAAGGAGCAAGTTCAGTTTATTGCTCTTTGGTCCTCACAATCGTTTGATATCTCCAGATACAGAATTGACTGTGTCTTTCTTTGCCTTGTAAGCTGTTTAGAGCAAGGTAAGATTACAGTCACAAGCTCAATCTGAGGGGGGCAGGGGGACCATTATCTTTCTTGACTACTGCGGTTTCCTTGAAAATAACCATTACTAGAGTTTTCTCTAAACATGTGGTAACTTACAGCTGTGGAGGTTTGTTGAATGCATACAATTTGCTCTCCCCTCCCTTAGCTTTCCTCCTCCTTCATGATCCATTCTGCCTGTTCTAAGGCTGGGACAACAGACTGTGTTACTGTCAGGAAGACCACCCTGCTTATGAAGTGGAGTGGTCTTTAATCTCTTTGAGGCTTTGAAAGTTTCTTTAGCTTTGTTTTCTGAAATGCAGTCGTCAGGGAGCTGGAGGTTGAGGTTTTGTAAATGTTTATTTTTGCCACTGACATCACTGCAAGTGCTGTTGTCTTCCCTTATTTTTTTTTTTTTTTTTTTTGAGGTAGGGTATCACTCTAGCCTAGGCTGACCTGGAATTCACTATGTAGTCTCAGGGTGGCCTTGGACTCATGGTGATCCTCCTACCTCTGCCTCCCGAGTGCTGGGATTAAAGGCGTGCGCCACCACGCCCGGCTGTCTTCCCTTTTTATAAATTTAATTAGACTTTGCTCACTGGTAATACCACGTTTATGATCAACTGGGTGTCTTGCCTGTTTTTCTTTTTTGTTATAAATTTTGCTAGCTCCTTCCTTCCTTCCTTCCTTCCTTCCATCTTTCTCTTTCTTTTCTCTCTATTTCTTTTCTTTTCCTTTCTTTCTGCAGTTTTGTGGTTTGAAACCAAGGGTGCCATGCCTTCCTGCATGTGCATGTTAGGCAAGCTCCCTATCATTGAGTTATATGCCCAACTCTGTTTTTATTTAATTTTGAGACAGAGTCTTTCTAAATTGTACAGGCTACACTTGAACTTGCTCTGTAGCCCAGGCAGGTCTGGATCTTGGACTTGTGACCCTTCTGTTTCAGCCTTCAGAGTAGCTTGGATTCCAGGCTTGTGCCATCAAACCTGGCTAAAGTTTTTCATTTATTTACTTCACTTTGATAGGAATATTAGGAAAATCAAGGCTGACATAGGAACAATTGATCCATGCTATGAGTATTAAAAGGTTATATATTATTAAAAGAGAAAAGATTCATTTCTTATAATAATAATATTTATACTTACAAAATTATGCATAGACGATTTCTGTATATTGTATTGTTTTTTATTTTTTTGAAGTAGGATTGGTTTCATGTATCCAGCTGACCTTGAACTTACCATGTAGCTCAGCACGACTGATGCTCCTGCTTCTACCTCCTCAGTGCCTGAGTTCAAGCAGCGCTCCCCATTTATGTGGTTGGGGATCGAACCCCAAGCTTCCCTCAAGCACTCTTCCAACTGAGCTGTATCCCAGCCTAATGTATACATTATCCTAGCCTGTATTTTTTCCCACTACTCCAACATTGGTCATTTCTATATATTCCAGCACTGATTTTCCTAAGACAGAAAAAGGAAGAGAATGTGTGCGGTTCCTAGAGACGCCTACACGGAGGTATTTAGTAAAGAAGAGAATCTCATGCCTTTGCAAACACACGGGGAAGAGAACCACTTCAAACCCAGGGGATTTCACTGACCATCATTCTGCCTTTATGTGCTGGTCTAAGGTGGCCGTCACTTTCTTTGTTAGCTGTCTTTGAAAGCAGTCGAGTAAATCTGAGAGATGGGGAGCATCTTGGTGTGGGCACAGAATTAGGGGGACACACCTTCGTAGCACTGTGACTTCCTGAGGGCCAGCTCACCCACTTTGTTCCCAGGCAAAAACTGGGTGGGGAGGGGTCGAGTCCAGGACAAGCCCTGCTTGGCTGCCTCTCCCCTTTGGAGAGGTCGCTTAACCCACACACCCTTCCTTGGATCGGAGTTACTCAAAGGCTTTGCTACATGTCACAGCTTGGTGGCTCCCCAGGGCTTGGTGTCAACCTCTTTTGGGGTGACCAGGACACCCCATCAGGCAATCATTGGAGTTACCACTGTTCAGAACCAGAGATGAGTGCCCATTTCGCCAACCATCAGGCAATCATTGGAGTTACCACTGTTCAGAACCAGAGATGACTGCCCATTTCGCCTGGCCCTCCTCAATCCCTTTTCAAGTGGAAATTTTGCAAGTCGACTTCTGCAGCATGCGTAGTACAATTTGGCTGACAGCAGTTTCTGGCAAAAGAAATAACCAAATTATTATTCAGTCATGGGTTTTTAACAGCCGCAAAGCAAGTGGATGTTAACTAAATGATGCAATTTATTCCCTTCCCTCTTATTGCCAGCTTGCCTATTACAGAGCGACTGCCAGTTTTCAATAAGTGGTACCCAGATGGTATTCGCATGCCGCCCACTTGGTTACAGAGCCGAAGCGGGGAATAACTCGGCAGACACTACAAGCTGTGGGTCAATTGAGGGGGAATGCCTGTTGCTTCACAGTTTTGCATATGTAAATCTGTTAATGTTATGTCAGTATTGTGCGGGCTAAACACAAGCATTGCCTTTCTCTGGGGGCCCAGCTGAACTTGGACCACAGCCCACTGGTACCAAGTCTCCGAGCGCCTAGCTGCAGTTGGAGGCTCCGGCACAGCCTGCCTCCCTCCACTCCTGCCTCTTCTTCTGGTGTTTTCTGCAGCCCCAGCCGGACGCAGGAAGTGCCTGCCATAGGCTGACTCCATAATAGGACAGGCGGGTCTGGCTTTATGAGCTGGCTGCGCAGGGAGGAGTGTGAGTGCATGTCTATTTTTAGGCCAGCCTTCAAGAAGGTTCCTTTGGCCCAGTCCGAGCCTGCCTGCCTGCCTGCCTTGCTCGCACACCGCTCTGTGTGTCTGCCACACTTCTGCTCTCGTTCATCAACTGCAGATGTGGTACCCAGCCGTCTTCGCAAAGTCATGAACTGTGTCGTCTGCGAGTCTTAGCAGCCAACATCTGCCGCCACGGAGAGGCAGGGAGTGGGTTTTTGGGAATGCGTTCAAGCGCCTCAACTTAGCCTCTCTTCTGGCCTGTAGAGACAATTATTTGATACTAATTACATCAAGATAGCGGCTGTAAAAGTGCGATTCGCATCACTCTGCCCTCAGCCCTCTTGTGAAAGTGGCGGTCGGCAAGGGTGCTTCTTTCTTCTTTTTATTGTGGTTTGTTTCTTGTTCTCCAAAGCTTATTACATTGGGTGCAAACAACAACAAAAATGCCATAAAAAAGGCAAGAATCGTAATACGCTCAAGAGCTAAAAAGACCAATGGTGTTGGTTTATCCAATGAAAATATTCCTGCAGGTATTGTAAAATTTATGTGCCATATGAAAAACATTAACGGTGTTGTTTTTTCATGGAGGAAAATGTTCATTGTTGAGCCATTTTGTAAATTATTTTAATGCCACATTTCTGCTTAAACCTCATGATTTTGATATATAAACCAGTTTAATGTTTTCTGCACAGACCCAGGCTTTTCTTAAATTTTATATATTGGAAAGCCTGTGTTTGTATTGGATCTGCTCGTTTCTTTCATACTGAAAAATCTGACTCAGGTGGCAAGATGCCATGCAGAGAAGGCAGAGTTGGACCGTGGCTAAACCTTGAGTGTGGAGTCCTGAAGACCAAGCAAGGCTGTGTTCAGGAATAGCCAAGAGTTGGTGGTTGGTTGTTTCTATTTCCTCTCTCTCCCTCATTCTCCTTCCCCTCCTCTTCCTTGCCACTCTTTCCTTTGAGGCATTTGACATCATTAAGACGAGTAGCTGTTAAGAAAGTGCAGACTTTCTGGGTATATTAAGTTGTTCTCAACTTTTCATCCTTTTATGAGCGAGCATCCTGGATCCCGTGTCCTGGCCTTAACTAGTACCACAGTCCTTCTCCACCTCCTTCTCTTCTTTCTTAATGATCCTGCAGTGCATTTTGGTCAGTGATGCCTTCCAGCATCTTGGATTCTCCGCTGCTTCTGTGATATTTCATCCTGACTGTTGCACAGCACAAACAGTGTGCTTCTCTGCTAACGTTTCCAGTCCCTGGACTTTGTTCTGGAGAACCAGATGGAAGGATGCAGATCGTCTTTTTTTTTTTTTTTTATCTCTTGACCTTCACACTGTAACCTGAGCTCCAGCATATCTAGGCATGTTGCAGGAAATTTACTAGGTGCAAGCAAGGAAACGATTTAGAATATGGACCAGTGTGGGAGGAAAGGCTCAAGACTTACTTCATCAAAGCAGAATCTCTCCTCTTGCCTCCCAGACCTTTCTTGTTATTCTCCAGAAGAAATGGCTTTCTGATCAAGGGCACTTCTGAAAATGTCCACATATTCTTCTTTTCCTTTAACCTATGCTGAGAGCAGTCACTGACAGAAGGTGTAAATATGCGCACATTGAGAATAGCTTACCTAATAAATGAAAACCTAGGAGGTCAGATTGGTAGAATTGTAAACCTGCAAAGGCCTTGACAGTGAGGGGAGAACTGTCCATTCTAAGAAGGACTTTTTCAGAGGGACATGTCAGACCCAACACTCAAGCCCAGCTCTGCCCCAGTGTTCACAGGACACAACACCTTCTCAGACTCAGTCGTTGATGTGATTTTTTTTCTTTATGTATTGTTGAATATCGTTGTTTTATTTACAAAAGAGAGAAAATATGAATAATGAGAGAATGAGAATGGACGTGCCAGGACCTCCAGCCACTGCAGACATACTCCAAATGCATGTACCATTTTGTGCATCTGACTTTTGCATGGGTACTGGGGAACTGAATCCAGGCTGGCAGACTTTGTAAGCAAGCATCTGTAACTGCTGAGCCATCTCCAAGAGTTGCCTAGGTGCCTACGGCATGTTAGGGGTACGGGACGTGGAGGGCATATATTGCCACCCTGGGAAGGTGCTAACTGCTTGGATTCTAGCTTTAGTTTTCACATTGGTTCTTGTTAGGCTTTAGTTCTTGCTTCTTATCCACCTCTCCATTGTCTTCCAAATTAGTATTTATGCTGATGACAAAGACCTCAAGCAATCGCACCTTCAAAAGCATCACAAATTCTTGATAATTTATTTCATAACAGAAGTAAAAGCGTACCCACTGGAAAGTGCAGAGCGTTGCTTAGAGAAGGTGAAGCAGGTCCAAGTAAGGAAAATCAATCCTGCTTTCACAGATCGGAAGACTCAGTCTTGGTAATTGTCTCCAAATGGATCCCTACATTCAATGCAATGCCTTCCGGAACCCCAGACATTGGCAGGTTGATCTGAAAAGTCATGTGGAAATGAAGAGAACCCCAAATAGCCAAAACACTTTTAAAAAAAGAGCACAGTTGGAGGACTCCTACCTGTTGACTTAAGAATTTATTGGAAAGAATTGTGGTACTAGCTGCTGGAGGTGGTGGTGTATATGGCTGAAATTGTGGTACGTAGCAGGTAGACTCAGGAAGATCAGATTTCAGCATCACCTTTGGCTACACAGCAAGTTCAAGGCCAGTCTAAGGTGGTATCTTGCCTTGAGAAAAAAAAAGTGGTAGAATAAGGATATCAAGATCAATGGAGGAGAATTAGGAGTCCGGAATCATGCACTTACATTTTGGAGCAATTGCAGAAGAAATCAAAGTAGGTCTTCATGAGGCTGGATTAAACAGACACCAAGATTCGAAGCATCAAGGGAAAACCTAGATAGGTTGGACCCTACCACATCTAAAACTTGTGCTTCAAAGATATTTTCAGCAAGTGAAAAGATAGGGGGTAGGGAGATGGCTCAACACTCAGAGTGAGATAAAATATGTGAAAATTACATGTCTGGTAAGGGTCCAGCATGTGCAAAGGCCTTTACAAATCACTAATATAAAGATAAACAGCCCAATTAAAAGATGGGGGGGGAGGGAGAAAGTTACATGAAGAGATGGCCACCATTAGTCATCAGGAAAATGCAAATCAAAGCCACAGGGAAATAGCATTTTGCATTTATTTACTGGGACAGCTGTAAATGACTGGGAAGCAGAGCCCCTGGCTGGGGAAGGGGATAGCTGTAATTGAAAGGGCAGTAACAAGTATTTGTGGACATGTGGAAGTATTAGAACTCTTTAACATGGCTAGTGGATTATAAAATGGTTTGGTTGCTTTAGAATATTACTTAAATGGTTAAAGAAGGCATTACCATATGACTCAGCAATTCCAATCTTTGGGGTGTACCCAAAGGAAATGAACCCTATGTCTCCCCAACATCTGCACATAAATGTTCATAGCGTTATTCACAATAGCCCAAAATAGAGACAACCCAACTGCCCATCAACTGATGAATAAATAAAATGTGATTTATGCATACAATGGAATATTATTTAACCATAAAGAGGAATGAAATACTGATTCACTGTGTAGCGTGACCTTGAAATCATTGTCCTATTTATGGAAGCCACCAAAGAACTAGGTGTTTAAGAGATATCCACAAGTGACAAATCCATTGAACCAGAAATTAGATTCGTGTTTGTGAGGAGCTGGGGACAAGAAGGCATGGCATGATTCCTGATGGGGCCAGGGCTTCTGTTTGGGCTGGTCAAGCTGTTCTAGCCTTACATTGTGCTGATGGTTTCACAAGTCTTGAATATGTTAAAGAGGCTGGGGAGATGGCTCGGTGGGTAAAAGGGTTTACTGTGGAAGCAGGACGAGTGGAATCTGGGTTCCTAGACCCCTTGTAAAGCCAGATGAATGGTGAATATCTGCGATCCCAGCCCTTTTACAGAGTCTGTAGGCAGAGGCCACAGATTCCCTGGAAAGTCTCTAGCTTACTAGTTTGGTTGACACAACAGTGGACATGAGACCCTGCTTGAAACAAGGTAGGCCAAGACTAACCCATGGAATTGTCCTCTGTCTTCACTGGTGCACTGTGGTCCCATGTCGCGTGCACACACACACACACACACACACACACACACACACCATAGATCCGTAATACTTTCAAAGGGTGGATTTCAGGTTATGAATTGTGACTGCTAAGAAGGCTTTTCACATCTTGTGATTTTTTTTTACTTATAAAATTAGCATACTATGTATACATTTGCTGGTATAGGCATCAGAAAATATTTCTGTAATCAGCCAGATAGTAAATATTTTATACTTGACAAGTCATAAGGCTTCTCAGTTCTCACACCATTGTAGTGCAAAGGCTATGTTCCAATAAAACTTTATTCGTATACTCGGAAATTCCTTTTCATGTGATGTTCACGTGTCACTAAATGAGATTCTTATTTTCCTTTTCTCTTCAACTACATAAGAGTGTAAGGGGTGTTCTTAGCTTACAGACTAAGAAGCAGGTGATGAGCAGGGTTTGGATTCTGTGCTGCTTCTAAACCCTTCCAATCATTTTAACAGCCCTTCAGGAGCTGTTATTCTTGCCCCTCTCTCACAGATGAGGTCCTTGAGAATTCCAGAGCCTGAAGCAGATAACCAACCCCCAGAGCGCGCTCAGGGGCAGGCCTTTGTCCGCTTTGGTTTCACAACTTCTGTACTGGAACCTCCATCTTCTGCCCATGCCTTGTGGACCAAGCAGGCAGTGGAGATTCTCCTAACTGTACCTCCTCTGGTGACCTCCGTCCCTACCTTGCTGGAGGTTGTCAGTCTTTCCAAATGACCACTTCTTTCATTCTGCCCATCGCTGTTTCCATATTGCTAAGCCAACACAAAGCCATTGAGCCTGGAGAAATAAAAACCCACCACCTTGCCATCCTTCCAGACCTTCCTCGTGACTCACTCCTGCTGGGAAGGCGATGTCTCAGCCGCCTCTTGACCTGAGATCCAGCTGGAAGGAGGCCGCCTCGCTGGCTGCTGTGTTCATTGGGGATCATCTGTCTTCTGCAGGCTGGTTGGCTGTGCACCATCGAAGCCCTCTGCAGTGACTATTTTCTCCAAGCCTCTTTGTTTCATTCAGAGCCCAGAACTTTGGGTAGGGCCTTGAGGGAAGTTAAAACCCCTCTGTGATACCTTCCTCTTAACCCTCTCTGCCTCCCTCACCTCAGCGTTGTGCCTGCCTGTCTGTCTGGTCTGTTTTCATCTCCTGACCCTGGATGCTCACCAGGCCTTCCCTCCATGGCTCAGGTGGGCCAGAAACTGGGGTGGCAGGGGAGGTAAGTCCCTGTCCTGTCTGCATGACTGTTGCTCTGATTGTTCAGCCAGGTGCTGGTGCTCAGGAAAGTGGGACATTGCATGCTGGGTGGCCTTTCCCATCCCTGTTCTCTGTGAGTGTCACAGATGGATAAACCGTCATCACAGAGGCTTTGTATCATGGCACATGAAGATTGTGTTAAATGGTACCCGTGCACCCCATGGAGCAGCACAGAGCTTTGTTTGGCGGCTGCTGTCCTGCTTAGCTTGCTTCTCAAGTACCCGTGCATTTCCTCTCCTGATGGGACGATTGTCTTCTGCAAGAGATATGTTTTTCCAACCCCTAAAACTCCCCCCAAAAGAAACAAGAAAAAATCATTAAGAAGTGCTTAAGTGATTAGCGGAAGATGTTTGTTTATGACTCATAACGTGGTTGAAGAAGGGTCTTTCTGACCTTAGGGTTCCTCCTTCCCAAATAGTTTACATGTGCATCACTGAAACCTTTGTCCAAACAGGCCCCTTCTCGGAGCTGTCCGGGGTCCCTGGGTGTGGAGGTCACAGCACTGACCATCTTTGGGGATAGGAGAGGGCTAGCTGGGTGTTTTCTACAGTGTCTTGGCTTCCAGGGAACTGTTCCCAGTCCAGAAATTTAGCTGCTTGGGCCTGAGGTATTTAAATCATGATACTTGGGGGGATTAGTTATTATAAGGAGTGGAAGGGAATTGGTTGGAAGTTGTGTATTGGACTCTGGAACTAGACTCCTTCAGAAAGGATAGAGCTCCTCTTTCTATCTTTCCTCCTGCGTCTTGTATCTCGGCTGTGTTTTGTTTTTCTCTTGTTCTGCACACTGCCTTGACAGGAAGTCTGAAAATGGCTCCTTAGGACTGTCTCCCAAAGTCACCTTTGGTCCTTGAGATTTTGAGGTTGGAGATACTGTCTTTTGGGGCTCTGTTTAGACCCTCAGTGTTCTCACTTGGAGCCTTGCTGTAGCAGGGAGGTCAGGGGTGCATGATGGCTGTTAAGGATCCTGAAGCTGTAGTGGTGTCTCAGGGTGTGGACTCCCCAGGAACACACTAGAATCCTCTCAGGCCTCATCTCTGTTCTCAGTGTGCGTCTATCTGCTCGCTGCTGTCTCGGCAAACTCGCTCTGCAGCCTGCTGACCCTCGGGTCTAAGTGGCCCTGTGCTGTCCCCCCTCCAATGAAGTCACATCTTACCTGGAGGTTGGCATCTGTGGTCAGCATTCAGCCAAGGGAAGAAGGCTCCGAGTTACAATTTCCTTTGCAAGTCTGGGAAAGCAGCCGTGAGTGAGATGACATTGCTCATTCTGCGGGCATGTGGGGACAGAGACCATGAAGGGAACATCGGCTTTTCAGCTCCGTTTGCTCCAGGGCCTCTTAGCTCATAATTTGCAACTGTTAATAAATGCACTTTTCCTTTTTCTGGCTCCTCCTCTGAGTATTGCCTGTGTGTTTGTATCTGTTAAGCGTGGATCCAGTGTGATTTCACTAGGCCCAACTACAATTCCCAGGTCATTGGGGAAGAATGGTTCGCCCCACTCGGACCTTGTGCGGCTGCTGAGCCACATCTGGGTAATGTTTGTGTTCTTCATTTATGGTTGGAGAAAGAGGCAGACGGAGATGGATTGGAAACAATGGGAATAGGTTACAAGTCAGGTAATAAATTAGCATGTGGTCTGTGTTTGTGTGAACTCTTTTCTGGGGAGAAACCAACCAGTACTTGTTTCCAAAAGCAGGCCCCCTGGCAGACTAGAGTCTGATTCTCCCAGAGGTCAGCCTGATGAGCCAGCAGTTTATTAGGCTTCTTTACAGAGCATGGGCATGAGGCTACTTACAGAGATGTACAGACACTGGAAGCAGCCATACTGAAAGGGCTCATCCCAGCATGGATGACCGCCTTCCCTAGCTGCAGTGATGGGGCTCCCTGCCCTCTGATCTTCCACCCTCTCTACACTCTACCCCCCCCTGAGGCCAGGAGACCTCGTGCACCATTGCACACAGCTGCCATGGGGTGCCTGAGATTCAGCTGAGGGTCTGATGAGACTTTCTGCCCCCTCCTCCTATGGGGGAACGTCAGTAGGCCCCCTCGCAAGAATCTCTTGTGTGTGACTCTGGCTGCTTCTTATACACAGGGCAATAATAGTGTTTCTCTCAAAGGACTGGCACCCAATGGCCCATGCACCAATATCATGTATACGGATTGCTTTTCTTCTTCTTATTTTTTATTATTGGCAGTGCTGAGAATTGAACCCAGAGCCAAAGGTCCTACAAATGAAAGACAAGTCCTGTATCTCTAACCCCTTGTCGAGGCTGATTTACAACCCTTCTGTCCTGCCTGATTCTGGTGGCAGTGCAAAAGATTTACATTTTAGAAACTTTAAATTACTTACGTTTATCTGGTCACAAAAACCGTAAGAGTGGTACATATTAACAGGGTACTGTGTGGTGTTTCCATGCATGTGGACACGGTCATGTTTAGATCAGGCAAACTAAGTCTGCCCTCTCAAACATTTGAGGTCATCATTTCTTTATGAAAAAAATAACCCTTGAAAATTCTTTCTCCTTATTTTGAAATGTATAGGGTATTGTTGCCTGTGGCCACCCCACTGTGGGGCAGCACCCCGCAATCTTCCATTCCTGTGTAACTGCACTCAGTAGCCCTGGATCCACTTCCCCCTCCCTCTCAGGAATGTGTATTTTTAACTTAACAAGCCAGATCTATCTAGTCACACTACAGTTTGAGAATGACTGCTTTTAGGAGAAAGCTGGTGAGCTGTTTCATCCACCTTAAAAATAAAAAAAAGTTTTAAAGCTGGGCATGGTGACTCATACCTGTAATCCCACCACTCACAAAGCTAAGACAGGAGGGTCACTGAAGCTCAAGGTCAACCTGGGATATGTAGTGTATTTCAGGACTGCCCTGGAGTGAGACCCTGCATATAAAAAAGCAAAACAAACATAAAAAATGTTAAACTTTTAAATGCTGGAGGTAAATATTGTATTCCTTAACTTTCTTTCTGGAACTTGTAACAGAAGCAGAGGTTAAGATCTCTTCTGTACTCAGTATGGGCTACAAGCATTTCTAATCCATTTCTGAGGAAGGTGGGTTCCCTAAAAAAAAAAAAAAGGAAATTTGGGATTCTGCTATTTTGAAATGTCTATAGTCTCTGGAGAACCTCTTCACAGTTCTAGAGTGATCTATTATTTATTTTGAAACCTTAAGTTGGATTCTCAAGTTTGATCGGAAGGTGCTTGCTTTGCAGATCTTCCCAGTGTGTGTTATCAACGCTTGAAAAACGTTCAAAACAGTCATTCTGCATTATTAAATGGGGAGAGCTCTAATTTTATTTCAAAATATGAAATAAATGTAGCTGTTAAGTTCTCACTGACTGTTGCAGATTTTTGTGTGTGTTTGTGTGGTTGACTGCATGTGTGAGTGTGCACGAACACAAGGAAGTTAGAGGCCAGTGTTGTATGCTTTCCACCTCATTTAAGACGGGCTTCTTAGTGAACCCAGAGCTTGATGCTGACTCAGCTAGTCTAGTTAGCCAGCTTGGCCCCAGGGTCTTCTGTTTCCACCTCTGAGCCTCAGGATTCCAGATGGGCCACCCAACCCTCCTGTCACTTATGGGGCACTAGGGTTCCAAACTTCAATCTTCAACCTTATTTGACACATTTGTTAAGCTAGTTGGATAACCTTAAGTTCCAGGCCATCTTAAAGTCCTAATTTCTGGTTAAAGGAGGAAGTTAGGTTACCAGGGTCTTGTGCTTTGAGTTGTTTAAATATGACTCATTTTCATTTTCTTCAAGGATGATGTGTTTAGCTCAGTATATCCTGCCACCATCGCACCCCCCCTCAGCAAAAAAAAAAAAAAAAAGAAAGAAAGAAAGAAATACAAAGTAAGCTTCAAAAGAAGTCGTGAAATCATCGCTAGAAGCAGTGGTGGGTTGGGGTGGCCACTGCAAACTCAGTTTTTGCCTAAGGGATTTTCTGTTCTCTGTGGAAGAGGAGCAGGGTGGGGCATGGGGAGCTGGGAGAAAACTTCACTTTGCTTTTCTTGCCAAATGCAGGAAAAAAAATAAAAAAAAACCACTCCACCTTCTCACGTCTTCTCTGAACAGTGGGGCATGGGTTGGGAGGAGGATTTTCACAACACTCAGAGATTTAGTAAGCAAGTTGTTTTTTAATCATTTCCTACTTTTTTTTTTAGCTCACACCAAATTAATTTTTGAAAAAATTGTCCAACCAGGATCTTTCTTACCAATCATTTTGAGTTTAAAAAAAAAAAGGAAGTAAGGATGGAAAGCCCATGGGAATGGATTTGGTTTGGGGACTATCCATTGTTGATTTTTGCCACGTGAGCCAGGTGCATGAGCAAGGCAGGAAAAGAGGAAGGCTGCTTCAGAATTCTTTGTAGTCCTGGGGGAGCACCAGAATGCATTTAAAAAAAACCCAACACCTGAAAAGGTAATGGAAAATGGCGCCTGTGGAAGTTAACATGAATGATAAGCAATTTCCTTAGAGTGCTCTGAGATATTGGAATACACAAAGCTGGGTTGTAAATTTCATGTGTCTTCCACTTCCCTACATATTAAGGTGGGGTTATATAAAATACTAGGTCTAGAGGCCACTGATATTATAGGATCTGTGTGCCTCCACCTATGCTCCCAGTCAGGCCCTGCCCATGTGGGTTTCAACTTGTTGGCCCATCCCAAACAATTGGCTTGATGGTTGTTACTTTCACCTAGTCAGAGTTATAAATCGTTCTCCTCCTACACCGTCACAGAGGAGCTAATCTGCAGTTTAGACAGAAGTAAAGAAAGGATATCTTTGGGAGAACATCACCTACTGCTGAGTCTGAGGCTCTTTTTTCTTTTCTTCCCTTCCCTCCCTTTCCTCTTTTTTTTTTTTTTTGCCGTGTGCATGTGTGTGTCCAGGTGTGCACACACATGTGGTGGAAAGATAACAAACTCAGGTGTTCTTCTGAAGGAACATCATCTCCCTTTTTTGAGACAGGGTCTCTCATTGGTCAGGAGCTCAACATTTAATCTAGACTGGCTGGTCAGGAAGCCCTGTCTCCCTCCGGCTATGATTACACCATGCCTGGCATTTGTGTTCTGTTGAAGCATCTCAGCTCCTCATGTAGGTGAGGCAAGCACTTTTCCCATGACTGCCTTTCTCCAGCCTTTCTTTCGTTTCCTTCCCTTCCATGCCCTGCTCTTCCCTTTCATTTCTTCTCCATCAGATTGCTTCTTCCCTCCCTTCTTCCATTACAGCCTTCCCTCTTTGTCCCTGCAGTTGGCTTCTCTAGCATTCCACCACTCTTTTGCCAGGATGATCTAGAAATGTTTCACCCTCTGGTCTTTGGCTGTGGAACATTTTAATCTTTTCTCAGCCTTAATTGAAGCAAGGTGATGGCCAAGTGGCTTCTTTCTGAGAGCTGCTTATAAGACAGAGTCCTGTGCTGGTGGAAGTCGTGGGCCCCTCTCAAGCGACCTTTTGTAAATCCCATCTGTTGTAGTTACTGGGACAAAACAGCTGTGGGAGGAAAGGTTTTTATTTGGCTTATTGTCTTGAGGAGAAACTTCCTGATGGCAGAGGAAAACATGGCAGAGGCTGGACCTCACGTCTGCCAGAGCAGGTGAAAAAAGCAGCAGGGGTATGAGGCAAACTGGCAAGGGGGAGCTGGCGGTAACACCTCTAATCCTGCTGCCAACAACCCACCTCCTCCAGCAAGGCTCTACTTCCCAAATTGCCACTGCTTGGGGACTGAGCATTCAGAACACACGAGTTTATGATGAACACCTGATTCAAACTACCACACCATCTCGTCAGGGTCTGGAAGGGATGCTGAACCTTGGTTTAACGGCTACCTTCTCCTTTGGCTGAGTGTTGACTTGAACTTGGAAGACAACTGTGTTTCCTCCTGTGTGTCCCTCCTTGAATGTAGTGATGGCAGAAGTAAAGACCAAGGATTTGATTCATATATGCAGTCAGATTCAAGCATCAGGATGTGAGTAACAAGTTTGAACAATTTGAATGGTGTTGGAGGTGATAATCTCCTGTCATTTTCATGGTGTGACCATTTTGAGGAAATAATGAAAAGGTATCAGTATGTATTTTCTGAGACCATCTTATCCTTTCTGTTTGATGAGCTTTCTAGAAGGACTGGCCCATATTTTAGACCAGCTAGAGTCACATGGGTCTGGTGTCCACCCCTGAGTCTACCAGTATACCACACAGCAAAACTGAATTACTTAATCTTGGGTCTCTAGTTATAAGCTGGGGACAATGACACCTACAATGTATGCAATTCTGAAATGAGCTAATCTTCAAGTTGTCCTTTACTGTGTGCAACATAAGGTACTGTGCTGAGTTTCTGAGAAGTTGCCCTTGGGGTAATACCTTTGGCCTAACAGTTTCCCTTTGAGTAGGGAATATGCAACAGGAAAACAAACTGATTTCTCCTGTGACTTAGAACAGAGAACACTTTTGGTCACCAGTGTTCTGTTGAGGGCTTTCCTCTCTCCAGCTAGTTCTCCAAACACCAGCAGGATCTCCTGTCCCAGGAGCATGAGTGCTCAGTCCTACAGGACTGTTTCTGTCCAAAACATTGATGTTCAATCATTGGTGAGCACCGAGCTTCTGATCCTATGGTTCTACCAACAACTTGCCAAAGGCCAAATATTTACCAAGTCACAGATAATTTGATGCAGTTTTCCCAAGGAGGTCAAAGAAACATGTACTAACCCGCATTAGTACATTTGAGTGTCTGTATCCAAGTCTTTGGGATTAGAATTTGACTTTTTTTTTTTAATGTGCCTACAGGCTTGACTTAAATACAAAATCTGAAACCTTTACAGTGTTGCTACAATGTTAAAAATGTTTGAACTTCAGACTTTTGAATTCAAGATGTTCCAGCTATACGTTGTTTTATTTTTTTAATCATGTATGTGTATGTTTTGTACATGTGGTACATGTGTGTGTGTGTGTGTGTGTGTGTGTGTGTGTGTGTGTGTGTGTGTGTGTGTGTACAGATGTGCCTGTGAAAGGCAGAGGTTGTTGTCCGCTATTCTCCTCAGTTACTCTCCACCTTATCTTTCGAGGCAGGTTCTCACTGAATCTGCAGCCTACCAGTTGGGCTACACTAGCTAGTCAGTAAATCCTAGGGATCTTCTTGGCCCCTCCTTTGTAGAACTGAGATTATAGGCATGAGCTGCATCCCGACTTTGCTGTGGGTGCTGAGGATCTGAAGTCAGGCCCTCATGCTGTCGGGGAAAGAACTTTAGGCAGGAAGCCATCTTACTTTTGTTTGAGGTTTAACTTAAATATAAATGTGAATCAATTGTTCAACCAATGTGTACATCAAGTACTGACACAGACTAGCAAGCCCGTGACATTGAAGTTGAAGCCCTGCCTTGGGTTTCCCGGTTGAATCCTTCCGGAAACCCACCTCCTTCAGTGGAAGAATGTCATTCATCAACATGGCTGACTTTCCTCTCTGATGTCGATGACAGGAGGTTTGACTTTTGCTTTTCTTCTTATTTGTCTTGAAAAAAAGCCTCCTGTGCTGAAATCCAAAGTGTGTCTTACAGACGTAGTGCACCACTTGGGGCAAAGTTTTGCCTTATATGGCATTCTCTTTCAGCGCCAGAAATGTTTCCTAGCTAGCTTAGCGTTGTTAGCACACGTTTCACATTCGTTATCTGGTGAAGATGCTTAAGAGCCTGGAAGGTTCTTGCAGAGAACAGCCTAGCCAGGAATGGCCTGTTGTTCTCCCTGCTTCTGCACCTGACGTCTACTTGCCACGCCTCTTCATTTGGGGCAAGCTGTCTTAAATATTGCATGTTTTTTAGGCTTGCTTGCCGTATCCTTTTCCTCAGGTGACCCAGGCCTCTTAGTAATTTTGTTGTTTCTTCAAATTGTCCCTCTATTTCCGTCAGAGTCAGTACAGCATCCGAATCTCCCACTTGAGTCTGTGCAGGGTTGGAATGGAATGTCCACAATATTGCCAGTCATTGCTGAGGACAGTAGAAGGTCAGACATTATTTCTTATTTCTCTGAGTTGACTTGATGGCAATCACGCTTTCTGTAGAAGTCAATCAAATCTCTTGATAATTCCAGCTAGGCGGTATATAATGAGCCATTTAAAATGAGTTAAGTGTCTGCTTCGCTCTGCATTTCACATTCTTTATGGCGAAGCATGTTTACCAGTTGACTTTTTTTTTTTTTGGTTTTTCGAGGTAGGGTCTCACTCTAGCCCAGGCTGACCTGGAATTCACTGTGTAGTCTCAGGGTGGCCTTGAACTCACGGTGATCCTCCTACCTCTGCCTCCCGAGTGCTAGGATTAAAGGCATGCGCCACCACGCCCGGCTTACCAGTTGACTTTTGAGCCATCTTTTAAGTTCAGGGTGTCTCCCCGCTCTCTTTTCCGGAGCTAGGAAGTTAAATGTTCGAGAAGTCTTTCTACTTGGCTTACCTGTTTGTCAGCAATTCATGGGAGTTGTATTTACTTAACATGCACAAACACTGGAAGGAGCTGTAGACACAAATACGTTTTCATAGAGCGAACAAAAAGGAAATCACAACAGTGCCTGTGTTGTTGGGAATGTGTATTTCAGATGCGTGAGCTTTATTACCAACCAGTCATCTATACACTCGGCCCTTGGCTTGACTTTGTTTGGTTGTCTGCCTCTTTTTCCGGCATCACGATGTCATGAAGACATCAAAGTATTTTTGTCTGAATGACCCAGTGCTTGTATCATCATTGCAAAAGCATTGTCTGCAAACTAAAGCAGCAGAGTGGACAGACTGTAACATAAACAAGGTCAGCTATCATTTAGAAGGAAATGATTTTATTGGAAATCAAACTGTAGGGATCACAGGATGAACTGTTTGGAAGTCAGGGTAACTTCTGACTTTCACCCAAGCTTGCCAAGGCATCTCATATTCCATTTTGGAGCCTTATTCAAGAAGGATCAGACAGAACATAGGCTTCTTTTTTTTTTTTTTTTGCACTGCACAAATTCTTCCCCATGAACAAAATAAAATAATATAATATAAATAATATTGTGTTTTCTCCTTACTCTAGAATATGTGCACAATGACTGGGTTTCTGTTACCTTCTGTCACATTCATTTGACACAGATGATAAGTTGATGCAACTGGATTTGAACCAGTTGAATTTGAATGCGAGGTCCTGTGCTTGGTGTCTGACTTTCAGCATCCACTGTTCTTGCTGGGGACGGATTACATAGCAGGACCTCTGGGTTGGATGTGACCATTGACATGGTCATGGTTCCTATGTGATGTGAGCTGCACCACTTGGAATCAGGTCTTCATCACAGGACTCTTCCAATCTCCTGGATGAGAGAGAGAGGGAGAGAGAGAGAGAGAGAGAGAGAGAGAGAGAGAGAGAGAGAGAGAGAGAGAGAGCGAGCCTTGGAAGGCAGGGCCCTGCCTGCCATTTATTTTTCTTTTATTATTATTTCAAATAGTTGGCCTTGTTAGGCTTGAGGGAACCATCAACCATCTCAGACTTAATGATCTTTGCTGTTCTCTCTCTCTGGAATTATCTGACGCTCGTAGCTTATACATCACTTGTTGCCTTTTGACTAAATGCTCTGGTGAGAAACTGGTTGTTTCCTGTATAATCCTGCTTGGCTGAAGGGTGAGTAGAAGCTAAAACCTTGCCCTTGTCCTGGACTTCGCCTAGGCCATCCTAGAGGAAAGAGAGCTTTTAAAAACATTACGCATAGGATCGTGTGTCTGTCAGACCAGGCAGGTGCTGACTCCTCTCAGAGGGGATCCTTTTGCTAGTTCACAAAGATGCTGGGTGTGATGCCCCCGGCTTGGCAGGCAATGCAGTGCACTCTCCCATAGCCATCTCCAAAGACTGGAACAATGTAAGGCTTAAACAGATACATTTGCTTTTTTGCTTCCAGTGTGCGTGTATGTGCACTATGCTTGTGTAAATGTTTGCAGTGTGTGGGGGAACGTGTATGTGCAGATTGTGCAGGTATGCTCACTCGTGTACACGTGCCAAGCCGAAGGTCTTCATGGGATGTCGTCCTCATTTGCTCCCCACCTTCCTCTCTGACAGCATCTCTCACTGAACCTAAAGTTCATGAACTTGGCTAGACTAGCTAGCTCTCCCTTGAATTCCAGGGAGGGGATGGCAAGCACACAGCACCATGCTTGGCTTTAAAAAACGTACTTATTGACAATCTTTATACATGTGTATTAAGTATTTTGATCATTTTCACCTCCCATTACCTTCTCTTGTCTCCTTCCTTCTCCTTCAGAACTCCTTCTTTCTCCCAATTTGTTCCACTCATACTTTGATGGTCTTTTTTGTGACCAACTGAATTTAATTACAGTTTCATATATGAGCCTGGGTACCTTACCAGTGGCCACACCACGGAAGTAAATGCTTCTCCAGCCCCTCCAGCAACCCTTGACTGTGACAAACTCCTCAGGTAGGTTTGGGGGCCTCATGAGCCCCTCTACCACCTATAATGGACCTGCCTATCTTTTTATGGGTGTGCTGGGGATCTGAACTCATCTCTTCCTGCTTCTGTGGCAAGCACTCTACCTACTGAACCATCTTCCCACTCCCACTTTTGCTTCCTAGCACCCCATTTCTACTAAGGATGGAATTTCCTTATTCTGTACAGGTTTCTTTAAGGCATATAGTTTGTATTTCGACTATTACTAATAGCAGCGGTGTTTATGTCCCTTTAATGGAGTTTTCATGATTTCCCTGGTTAGACAAGGTTCACATTTTAACTGGAAGACAGATTTGGGCCAGGATTCTGGAATCTTAAGTCATGTGTATGATGATTGAGTGCAGTGATATAGGGGTGCAGGGGGGGGGGCGCCGTGTGGTTGACCCTGGAGATCTTAGCTCACTGTTTATCAGCATTGCTATAAGTTTGGGTATCATGTTGGCTCTCAATAAATATTGTTAGTCTGCATATCTTTAATCATTTTATTAGATTTTTAAGCATATGAGTCATTCTGAAATCAAGAGAAACTTTACATTGATTATTAAAATTAAAAAAGAAATCATCCACTATGGTATAGAAGGCGAGGATAAAAATATACTCAAGTGCCCAGGGACCATTGTGAAATGAGGAAAGACTGAGGAGGGAAGATGGGTCTTCCTTACCTCTGCCATTTCACAACCTCTGTCCACACGATGTCTCAGGTGACCACGACTGTATGTGAAAATCCTTTGCAAGTCTTTTAACAGTGTCCTTTCCCAGGGCCACAAATCTTCCTGATTTCAAGGTGGAGCCTGAAAGCTGTACTCTTTTTCAGATTCTCTCAATATTTGGCCAGTTGGTAGAGCCACTGTCTTTATTTTTATCTGACATGAGAGAAAATTAGAGAAATTCTTAAAAATAGATTGCCGGTGTCTCCTAGCAGCCCATGGTCCCTGCCAGCCATGGAGATAGGCATTTCATTCAGCATTCATACTTTTATTCGTAAAGCTAATTTTTTTTTCTGCCCCAGTTTTGGTGAAATTATGTATCACTTGTGATAATTCATTTTAAAAATTCCTGAGCTGTGTGGCGCACTTTCATGAAAATTCATTTAGATAAAATTAGATATTATTGTTTAATGAGGTGGCATTTCAATTTAGACCTTGCATCAGGCATATACCAAGAGTTTTTTATGGAAGAGTTAGGTTCATTTGAGTAATAAAGGCTGAATCATGGGGGCTTTAATTCTTAATCGCTGTGAGGATTGTTATCCGTGGGATGTGAGCTGTCTTAGTGGTATTCAATCAAGTGTCCACTTAGCCATGACTGGAAGTAATTGCTCCCAAGTGGGCCGCACGGTGACCTGTTAATACTCGCTTTGACCCTGTGACCTTGTCTGCCCCATTGTTTAGGATTTTATAGCAGGCGAGTCTGCATTTCTCTGGGGTCAAGTAGATATCTTGAGGTCAAACATTTTGTGATTACCACCAAGTCCACACTGTAACCACACCAGAGGCTGTTGCATTGTTAATAGTCACTGCTTTGCAGGGGAACAGGAACAGTTTGAAAATTGTCTTCTCAGCCTGCATGTAAACAGTTTAATATTTTACGGAAAGAAGTTCATCTTGTAAATTAGGTATGAATAATACATTTGTAATTACTTCTTGTGTCTTTAAACACTTGTGTCTTAATTGGCTTCCTTTTTTTTTAAACATATTTGCATTCGCTAGCAAGTTAAAATTAACTCCTGTAGAAACCAGCAAAGTTGGGACACAGTTGCTTGGGCCTCTCTGATCCCACTGAGGTTTAAAACTTGATTGAAGTTTTGGAAGATGTCTGTATGCATTCATTCGTTTTGTTTACAAGTTCATGGCCACACGGTTGGGCCTGGCTTTGCTCTATGAGTTTGCATCGTTGTTTCCTATTTCCTTGACCTTTTTTTTTTAATATATATTTATTGTCCATAATGAGTTACATTATTTAGTGGGCAAACCATGCGTTGTTATCCCGAATTCCCCAATTCCCCCCCTCCCCATCCCTGATCAGTTGTATATCCTCCTCCGTGGGCTGTCTGTATTAGTCCTTGTGGCAAGGGATCCTGTATATCTTAGTACTCATCCCGGTCTTCCTGG